>JAYMFT010225338.1:0-11286 GCA_038088735.1 Panulirus argus | reverse complement strand
TGGGGTATTTTTTCTTCGTCTGTTTCCTGGCGCTACCTCGCTGACGCGGGAAACAGCGATCAAGTATAATAAATATAGGAGGTTTTATATATTACCCTGGAGAATGTGACAATGAGGTGGGGACTAGAACTGATGTTGGCAAAACACCTTTCAATGAAGAGAAAAGGCTACTCACAGGTAAGCTTGACCTGAAGCTGAACAAATGGATGGTAAAGAACTTAGGATGGAGTGTAATTCAGGATGAGGCAGAAACATGGACCATGAAAGTAGAAGATAAGAAACTATTAGAAAGCAGTGAAATATTGCCTTAGAGGAGAGTGATGAAGATAAATTGGGTGGAACAACATTTAACAAAGACATTTTACACAAAGTTGAAGAGGATAGGAGGTTTTATCTTGAGTAATAGCATGAAGGCAAAAGAACTGGTTGAGCCATATATTTGATATAAAAGCACAAGACCTTGAGAAGGGGAGAAAACTTGAAGCGAGACTTGAAGGTTAGAATTATTACTCTGGGAGGAAGGCAGAAATTAGAGTAACTTGGTTAAAGTTAAATCCACAAAACTGGACCTGCTGAAAGGCAGAGCACCAAAAAAGTTGAGTAATCTTAAGTATTTTACAACAGGTAGCAGTGCCTCTGTTTATGGTTGATTTTTCTTAGATCCTGTATACAGTAACAACATTTAATATACTGTCGTCTGTGAACATTACGATGGATCAAACCAGGCCTCATTTTCTTGTTGCCAAACACTACTTTCCTTATACTGTCCTATGTAATCCAAGCTGCCCTGTGTATGATCATTATGTAATATCCCCACTATCATCAACAGTACTGCTGCTGTGTCTGCTGCTGCAGATGCAACAGTGACCATTCCAATTATGTTTCTTTCATAACTTTCAGATTTCTATGATTTACCTCCTCATGCAAGGTGTACACTCACGTTAAGTATCACTTATAATCTTTTTAATGTGACAGTCTTTCAAAGCAATTGTAGTATATTGCAGTAACACAGCCACCCAGAGCAAACTATATGATGCGGAATGATAACGAACTTTCAGCCTTTTAGGATAGATACATTATGTAGCAAAATGTAACTGTTGTCACCCTTTCAGGGCAGTTGGTAACTGTTGCAAAATGGATTTGAGAGAGGCAGGAGCTATACACTCATTATTAGCTGCCTACAGTCGGGAATTAGAACTTGATAAGCCATCAACAAGCAGCCTTGAAGATCTTAACCAAGAGTGGCAGGCCATGAAGAATTCTCTCAAAATAAAAAAACAAGTTGTAAGGGCTTGGGAGCAAAAACAAATGGTTATCAGTACTCCTGAGGATTTGAGTGAGTGTGAAAGACATAGTGATGATAGTAGTAGTATCAGTAGTTGTAGCAGTAGTAGTAGTATTGATAAGTTTCATAATAAATGGGAATTTAATAAGGGAATGCAAAATTCAGACACCTCGGGATCTGACTTAAGCCTACACAAGTTGACAAAAGATAGTCGTGAAACTATAAGAAAAAGAGGGAGTCGTGATAATCTTACATGCAATGTATGTGGAGTTGTTTGCCAGCATAATGCACACTTTCAAATTCACATGCGCATTCATACTGGTGAGAAACCATTTAGATGCAGTTACTGTGAGCGAGCCTTTGCTCAGAAGTCTGATCTTACAAAACATGAACGTATTCATACAGGTGAAAAGCCATTTAAATGTGAGTTTTGTGGTAGAGCATTTGCAATTGGTAAGTCACTGCAAGACCATCGACGACAACATACTGGAGAGAGACCATATGAGTGCAATGAGTGCAAACGAAGATTTAGAAGCTCTTCAGGATTGAGTGAGCATCGCAAGACTCACTTAAAACAACAGAAAGTGATATTTAGGAGAGGTAATACAAGTAAATGTGATTTATCTCATAAGCAACATCAGAGCATTGAAACAGCCAAGTGTAGTTTTTGCTATAAAAATTATCCTAACAGGCAGAGCATGCTTTCTCATGTAAGAATGGTTCACATGAAGGATGCACCATATGAGTGTGCCAAGTGCTGTACATGCTATTCATCTGTACGTGGACTATGTCTTCACATAAGTTCTGTTCACAGGCACACAAAGTTGCTGCAGCGAAGTCAGATGGTTCCATTGTACAAATGCTCAAGTTGCATGTCAAAGTTCACCACTCGGTTAGCATTGATCAAACACACACGAGACACAGGACATAGTTACTTGAGATGTGATGTTTGTAATCAAGCTATTGAGGGCTTAGAACAGCTCATTGATCACCGCTGGCAGCACAAGGGGATAGTAAAAGGAGAGATGGTGTCAAGAGGGAAATGTAAAAATTTAAAGAAAGCAATCATAAACAGAGGAATGAGAACTTTGGGTAATAAAGGAAAAAATAATAAAACCAAAGATTTCCATTTAATAAGGAAGTACAAGCATCATATTTTACCTGGAAAATTAAGAGTGATGACTATTCTACCTGTTGAAGCTTTTAAAGAATTATCAGACGGTATGTTTGATCAAAATGATGATGTTGACGTTGGGAAGGAAGTTGGAGAAACCACTGCTATGAGAAAGATCAAGCATAAGGTAAGTTGCAGTACAGATACTCTTACTGAATATGCAGTGTCAGTTGCAAGCACAGATTATGTGTTCCGAAGTTATGAGAAAAAAGAGAAAAATAAAAGAATGTCTTTATTAGCAAATAAAAAACCCTCAAAACATACTGAAGATGTGAAATGTCAAGACTCAACGAGAAAGAGGCAATTGCTTACACATAACAGACCAACAACCCAGACAGAAACATGGGTGTCTGCAAATTACTTTGGTTTAGAGTCCTCACAAAGAACTAAAGATGAGTCCTATCCAGTTCACACAACTGAAGAAGACCCACTATTTGTAGGTGTGGGGTTGCAGGAATGGGACAGCCATTGGCAAGATGAAGGTATTGACATCATATCTGTTTGAATGTCTCTCTTGCTTTGCCCATAGTGAAATTTGGGAAAGATCTTTGTCCTTATGGAGCTGTTGATTACCTGGCTTTGTGATTAGGGTGCTCAGTAGCTTTACTGAAGATGACAATTTAGGTGCTCAGTAGCTTTACTGAAGATGAAAGTATTGTCATTACTCAGATTCTTTGATTTTTTTCTTTTTTACAAGATGTGGATTACTTTTCCTTTTGCTTTGGGTATTTAGTATTTTTTATTTTGTTTAGAACACCTGATAATTCTACTGAAGGGGAAATTATTGACCTTATCTCCAGATAATAATCTCACCTATTGTCTATTTTTTTTTTCGCACCAGAAAACAATGCTCAGCATCGAGTTTTTGGTATGTTCTTAGAACATAATCGCAAAATCATCTTGTAGACTTTTATGTATTTTTTCTTTTTTTTTATCAAATGTTTATATGGCTTTGTTAGAATACTCAACAGTCACCATATCTTTTGTTAGTGCCTGGTAATGCTAGTTCATTTAAGGTCACGTAGTCACCGTATTGTATCTGAAAAATACTTTATGTTAATTTCATTACTGATTGTAAATTTATTACTGATTTTATTTTTTTCTACTTTAAAGACTAATGGATTCATGAATTGAGATTATAGTACAGTATTAGTCATTTGCTTTTTCATATGACTGTAGCATGTAATTATGGATAAATGTAGATGTACTGTTACACCTAGAAAAGCAGGTAGTATTTCAGAAACAGCTGATCCTTATGCTGTCAGTAATATAGCTAGAAAGGAACACATACAAATAAAGTGAGGACACTGGAACAAACCTGTTCATTGCCTGCTTGGAAATGGTATTTTACATTGTCATTTTATAGTATTATCTCTACAGCTAGCAGAGCTTAATTTTAGTCATAGTTTGTAAAATCTTAGTTTACATATAGAAAAAAAATTACTTTTCAGTCATGGAGTATCTTAGATGATGTAGTATAATGGTTGTAGCAAATGTTAGATGAGTTATTGACTTTCACTGACATTTTTTACTAACAGTCAGATTGTATGAGTTTCTTTAAATTGAAATCTAAATTTTTCCCATCGGCTTCAAGTTAATTGTCACCAAATTAACATGCAAAATTCTTTAGCATATTGTCCATCAACTGCTTCTTGTTTGTTGCAGCCAAATCAACAAATTAGATTTGTTAGTGTATGCTCTATTATTGACTTCATGTGTAGAATTCTTCACCATATGCCTCATCAATTGCTTTATATTTTGTAACAGCTAAACCAAACAAGATTCTACAGAAATTTTGATAATTATTGCTGTAGGGTTTTCACTGATCGTATTAAGATGCATATATGGTAAGAAATCAAAATATTACACGATTTTGCATAATAACCCAGCTATAAACACAAGAATAAAAGCTCACCCCTTTTCACACTTCAGCAGCCTATAATCACAGACCCCACTCCCACTTGACAAGAACTTAAAAAAAAAAAAAAGCCTCACCAAACCTTTCATAAACTCCTTTTCAGTGGACATACTCACATCTTAAACTACTTTTCCAGACACACAAAAATTACTTTTTCTTGTGTCTATTAAGGACACTGCCCACCTCTCCATTATAATGAAGATGCACTGAAGACAATACTTACTCCCTAGTTGTCCTGCATTCACAAGACAAAGTCGGACATACCACAGTACTCCTTGACGTGTGGTCTCTTCTAAGTGGCTACCTTTCTGAGTACTGCAGAATCCTTACAGAAGGGGTTCCTGGGGCAGGAATCTATTGTA
This sequence comes from Panulirus argus, assembly GCA_038088735.1. NCBI lineage: Eukaryota > Metazoa > Arthropoda > Malacostraca > Decapoda > Palinuridae > Panulirus > Panulirus argus. The sequence continues at coordinate 6,547 of JAYMFT010225338.1, read as the reverse complement.
AGTCATATATAATATTATAAAACCACAGAACTCTGTTTATGGGGCTCCTGCTGCTTTGAGTCTGCATTCCATGCAAGAGTAGAAGAATGATGGACTCCTTTGGAATGAGAATTTCCTCAAAATGTTATGCTTTCCATTTAATCAGAATGATGCAGCCTTGTTGAAAATGGAATCCAGTAATGCTGTGGCTTATTGGTTAAAAAAGATTTTTAGTATATTTATGGATCATGTTGAAGTGCCTGAAGATTGGCAGAATGTACATATATTGCCATTGCACAAAGGTAAGGGGGACAAAAAAATGAGAGTTCAAATTACAGAGGTATTAGTTTGTTGATGAGTTTACTGGGAAAGCTGTATGGATTAGTGGTGACTGAGTGGATGAAAGCACAGAGCATCAGACTGGGGAGACACAATGTGGTTTCAGGAGTAGTAGAGGATATGTGCTTCAGGTGTTTGCTTGGAAGAATGTGTGAGAAAATTTTGAGAAGAAAAGATTTCTATGTGGCATTTATGGGTCTCGAGAAAGTATATGATAGTGTTGACAGGGACACTTTGCTTAAGGTGCTACAAATATATGATGTGGGAGGAAAGCTTTCAGTAGCAATAAGAGGGTTTTTCAAGAGAGTAAAGTGTGTTTGTGAGTGGGTAGAGAGGAGGGTGAGTGGTTCTAGGTGAAGGGGGGGTCTGTGGGACAGGGATTGTGATGTCAGCGTGGCTGTTTAATCAGTTCGTAGATGGGGTGACGAGGGAGGTGAGTGCAAGGGTCTTGGAGAGAGGAGCATGTATGTAGTCTGCCGCGAGTGTAGGGGTCTAGGAAGTGAGTCAGTTGTTTGCTGACGATTTGGCACTAATGGCAGATTCAAGTGAGAAACTAGAGAAGCTGGTTTCTGAGTTTAGGAGAATAGGTGAAAGGAGCAAGTTGAGAGTAAATATGAATAAAAACTTGTGCAGAGAAAAGAGAATGGTTATTTGGAGTGCGAGTTTGAATGGAGAGAACTTGGAGGAAGTGGAGTGTTTTAGATTTCTGGGAGAGGATATGGCCACAAATGAAACAATGGGAGCTGAAGCAAAGTCATAGGGTGGGTGAGGGAAGGTTCTGGGAGCATTAAGGAATGTATGGAAAGAAAGATTGTCATTTGGGAAAGCAAAAGTGGATGTTTTTGATGGCACAGTAGTCCCAGTAATATAGTATGGATGACAGGCATGGGCAACAGATGAGGATGTCCAGAAGAGAATGGTGTTGGAAGTGAAATGTTTGAGGACAGTATGTGGTGTGAGGAGGTTTGATCCAGTATGTAATAAAAGAGGTAGAAGATAGGTGTGGTAATAAAGAGAGTGGTTGAGAGCTTAAAAGGGTGTATTGAAATGGTTTGGACATAAGGATATAATGAATGAGAAGTTGAGAGAGGATATATGTATCAGAAGTGGAGTGAACTAGAAGGGGGGAAACCAAACTGGAGATGGAAGAATGGAGTGAAAAAGATTCTGAGTGATCAGGGCCTGATCATGCAGGAGGGTGTAAGGTATGTGTGGGACAGAGTGAATTAGAATGATATGGATTGAACCAGAGAATGTGAAGCAGCCAGGGTAAACCATGGAAAGGTGTGTAGGACTTAGTTGTGGATAGGGAGCTGTGGTTTTGATGCATTACACATGAAGCTATAGAGTACACGTGAGCGAATGCTTTCTCTCTTCGTCTTTTCCTGTTGCTACCTCACTAATGCAGGCAACAGCGATCAGGTATGAAAAACAAATATGGTGGGATGTTTGGTCATTGCATGATGCAGAAAATGGTGAAGATTTGTAAGGGTTTTTAGTAAAGCAAAAATTATATGAGTAAGAGGAGAGTACTGGAAGTAAGTGACCTTGGAAAAGAGACTTGTTTGAAGAAATACTAAGAGAGATTAAATGTAGAATGGCAAAAGGTACTAGTGTAGATAAGAGAGTGTGGTTTCAAATGGATGTATGTCTGGTGGGATGTTTTTATGACTGATTTGGGAGGGTGGGTGTTTAATGCCTTTTTTCATATTTGTTTGTTACTTTCCATGAAAGTGAGGTAGTGCCAGGAACAACAAAAAACAGCCTCATTTGCTCAGATGCACTTTCTTGCTGTCAGAATGCATTATGCATTGGACCTAGTAGGCTTGCAGAGAAGCTCAATTTTCAGGAAGGAATAAAAGGGAGACTCTCTCAGTGGATAGAAGATTATCTAAGTGGAAGGGAACAAAGGACTCAAAATGGGTTGAGGTCACCATTGGCATGCCACAGGGTTCTGTACTGGGACCATTGCTCTTCTTTATCAATGCAGGTGACTTGCTAAAAAAGATTAGACTCCAACCTGAACATGTTTGGAGATGATGTAAGACTCATGAGGGAAGTAAAAAGTGAGGAGGATTGTATCAACCTTTGAACTTCAAGGCTAGTCTGATACACTGTAATTGAAATTCAACCCAAGTAATGGTAAAGTGATAAGACTGGAACAGAGTGAAAGGACTTAGTATGAATATTATCTAGCAGGTAAACTTAGGAGTTGAATATTGTCCTTAACCTTTTGACAGAGTCCCACATTAGGAGAAGAATGAAGGATATAAACTTTTAGAAAATATTAGATTAACATACAGGTGGATGAATAAGGAAATATTTAGCAAGCTATTCACATACTACATTAGGCCAAAACTGAAATGTGCTTCTCAATTTTGGTCATTACATTTAAAGAAACACAGAACCGATAAAGGTTTTAAGGGAGACCATCAACGATGGTCCCAAATTATGAAAGTGGAGATACAGGGAAAGGCTAGAAGCCTTAAATTTGTCCACCATGGTAGAGAGAAGAGTGAGGGGTAACCTGGTCATACCCATTAAGTTTTTAAGACAGCTTGATGATGTAGTGAACAGTTCTTTGAAAGAAGCAGAGATAGAACAACCATAGGCCATAACTTGAAATTAAGGAGAAAACTTGTTAGATTGGATGTAAAGAAGTCCTTTTATAGTATAAAAGTACTGGATGAAAGGAATGAATTGAATTTTGAGACAGTGAATGTGGACAGAATACAGAAATTTAAAAACTTATATGATAGCACTGAAAATTCAAGAGTTGGGGCCCAATGAGCTTATAACTCCACCCTTGTATAGTACAAGTATGCAGTTACAAATGGATAATTACACACACACTGATGGCAGGAAGGGCTCAGCTTAGTAGCTGTGGCTGACAACATCACTTTTCTACAAGAGTTTAATTATTTTTCAATGTTTCCCATGATAGTGAGGTAGCACCAGGAACAAACAAAGATCAACCTCATTTGCTCACATCCACTTTCTAGCTGTCAGAAATCGTTTGACCTTATACCACATAATATGTTGGCAAAGATGCTGGATCTTCATGCAGGAATATGGAGGAGACTCCCTCAATGGATAGATCACCTGATTGGTTGGGAACAAAGGACTTGAATGGATGTGTTGTGTCATAGGGTTCTGTCATAGGACCATTGCTCTTCTTGATCAATTTGAATGACTTGCACAAAGGATTGGACAAACTGTTACATCTTTGCAGATGATGCAGGACTCCTGAGGGAGGTGAAAAGTAAGGAGGATTGCATCAACTTACAAGGGAACCTGGGTAAACTATGAAGATGGTTTGATACATTGTTAATGAATTCAACTAAGTATATGTAACATAATGAGGATAAAACACATTGAAAGGTCTTAACATGATTATGAACAGGCAGGAAAAATTGGGAGTTAACATCGACCCTGACTTGTCAACAGAGTCCTACATTTGTAGAATAGGAGTGGATACAAAGTTTGTGCTGGCAAATATCAGAATTACATTAAAGTATATAGATAAGTTAATAATTGGCTATCCCACATCAGGCCAAAACTAGAATGTGCTCCTCAGGTTTGGTCACCACACATAAAGAAACAAAAAGAAGTAACTGAGAAGGTCTACAGAAGAGCATCAAAGATGGCAGCAGAGTTAAGAAAGGAAAGTTACAGGGAAAGGATAAAGGCTTTAAATTTGTTTACCAAAGAAGAGATAAGGGTGAGTAGTGATCTGATCATACCCTTAAGTTTGTAAACGAACTTGATGATCTTGAGAACAGTTCTTTAAAGAAGCAGGTGTAGAACAACTGTAGTCCAGAACATAAAACTGAAGAGGAAACTTGTAAGGAAGTACTTTTATAGTATGAGTATTGGATGAATGAAATAAACTGAACTATGGATAGTGAATGTGGACAGCATAAAGAAAGTTTAAAAAGTTGTATGATAGTAACAGAAATTTAAAAGATGGGACCCTTTGAATGTTGAACTCCCTCCTTGTACAGTTATCACAAATAAGTAATTACACACACACACCATTTGCATTAGGGGCTAGATTTATTGGCTGATAATCATACTTTTCCATTAGTGTTCTGGAATATATTGTTAACTGTATATTCTCATTTGTTTAAGAAACTTTAGGTTTCTAAACATAGTGAAATGAGATTAATGTTAAAATTTTAATATGGCTAAAATACAAGCTGGTGAGAAAAATTTGATAATGTTTCATTAGTTGCTAAAGATGAATTATTTGAGCTGCTGATCAGCCCACCCACTCAGCTTTGAGGTAAGTACTATACAATAATTGTAGCAAGTGCTTATTAACTGTTTTATGTAGAGTTGATTTTAATTTATTACAAACAGCATTTGGAATCTGCTTTAGCAATGCTAAACACTTTTTTTCAGGTTGTGAAGTGTTCATAAGACAATCTTTGGGTCCTTTTCTAAAATCTGGAAGATTCCAGGATTTGAATATTGCTTGGCTCCAAGGTTTACAAACTTTCCATTGGAAACCTGTAATTGTTTTATTCAATTGACAATGACCCTGTTATCCCAGTTAACTGCATTGACACCATTTTATTCACACTGATTAATGGTAGCATACTTTGACCCCAGGTAAGCTACACTGACTCCATTGTTGTTTTCCCTTCTCTTATAACAGATTTAGTATGGATCCTACTCATGAGAGTTGGCTGCTTGTGTGCCTCCTCCTATGGCTAGGTCATACAACAGCAAATAGACTAATATAATTTGCGGATAATATGCGAGCACTACTAACATGAGGAATGACTGACTTTTTCTTTCCATAGCTGGACAGTGGAAATCTGACTTTTTTTTCCCAATCTCTAAAATTTCTCTTCCTTCAGGATGTTGGTCTGTCATCATCTGAAAAAGGGTTGACACATTTTTTCCTCAGTAGTGCTCATGATTGGCCTCTTGTATTAAAAGAAATTTTAGCTCATACCCACTCTATAGTTGACCAAAAAGGACATAGGATAATTCATAACTAATTAGTTTAGACAAACAACCGTTAGTACTAGCTTAGACTAACAACAGCTATCTTGAGTACTAGCTTAGACTAACAACGGCTATCTTGTATTTATCCTAGTAGAATTCATAACTGGTTAGTTTAGACTAACACAAGCTGTCTTGTATTTATCCTAGTAACCCTGTCAATCCCCAGTCAACTCATAATGATCCTAGTTAATCATCAGGAAACCTAGATTATCCACCCATACCTCACTTAATTTAAACCATACTGACATTAGGTGGTTCTCACTGATCCAAGTTGACCTTCTATACCCCAATTAAGCCACTTTAATTAATTAAAATCTTGGTTATACCAGTTAACCCATATTGACCCTAGTTACTACTGCTGGTTCTAGATAACCTAGTTTTATCCCCAATAATCTACACCGGCACCAGTTTACCCCATTGACTCCAGTTAATTTATGCTTAAGTGTGTTAGTCATTGTTAACTCACCAACATTTAATCCACACTAACCCCATTTATTATTATTATTTAACCTTAGGACTCCTTTTTATAGAGGTTCTGCACCATCAAGGCTCCACTGTAATCAATGCAAAGGAAATGATAGACTCTTTTGGTATAAGTTCTCTGACGAGAGTGTCCTTCCCAAAGGTGATTTTTCACTCACAGTGTAACCTCAAGCAGACAGTACCACTAATGTACCCTCATGTAACGTACAATAACCCTCACTCTCTCTTTGTAATCCACACTGACTCCCCAGTAAACCCACATTGTTCACTAATTCACGTACACTATTCTGAACCTATACCAACCCCACTTACATTAACCTGAACCCATACTAAACCCACTTTCACTACTCTGAACTCATACTAATCCCACTTAACTATCTTGAGCCCATACTAACCCCACTTACACTATCCTGAACCCATACTAACCCCACTTATGCTTTCCTGAACCCATACTAACTCCAGTTACACCATCTTGAACTCATACTAACCACAGTTACACTATCCTGAACCTGTTAACCCCACTTACAGTATCCAGAATGTGCACTAACCTATCTGTCTATATATTGGAGGTGGAAGGATGGAGTGAGAGTGATTTTGAGCGGTCGGGGCCTGAACATGCAGGAGGGTGAAAGGTGTGCCCGGAATAGAGTGAAATGGATGTGGAAAGGGAGCTGTGGTTTCAGTGCATTACACATGACAGCTAGAGACTGAGTGTGAGCGAATGTGGCCA
>JAYMFT010225327.1:0-11286 GCA_038088735.1 Panulirus argus | reverse complement strand
GCAAAAGGATTACAGGGGTCACAAAGGGTCTCAGTCAGACCCCAGTGGGTTGATATTACATGCATTACATAGTTACATAGATTCATATGTTAAGTTCTACCTGCTAGATGCAAAAAGTGGATACAAAGTATAAATTCTTACGTTACAGAGTAAAAATGCATATATTAGCCATGAAATGAAATGATGTACCTGACAAAAGAATGAATGGAAATTTGTAGGAGACGAGTTTATATTGATAAAAAGGGAGATGGAGGGAATTGTGTGCATGATGAGTTATGGGTATCAAGGAAAATTGAGAAGTTGAATATTGACAGAAAATGGAGTTTTCAAGACGATTGAGGGAGTACCTTAGAAAACTTGTTAATAAATGACGGTGGATGGGAGGTAAATATGGACACTACGGTACGAGGAGTGAGCCAGGGGAGTGGGTAATGCGAATAGGGAAAAAGGAAAATTTACCAAAAAAAGGTGAAGAGAGAAGAATGAAATTAGGATAATAGACGCGGTATTGGTAGAGTTACGGGTGAGATGGTGACCGTTGGACACGCTTGTCGGATGGATTTAGGAAGTTGTTTGTGGCAGTGCGGTGCAGTGGCATGGGCGCCTCATGACCAGAGGAAGGGAGTGATTGTTCCCCGGTATGAATAGGTAGGAGAGAAATGGGGGTTCATATAGGAACGAATCCCTTACTGAAGACGCCCTGACTTGGTGGCAGGTCACAGCGGATGACTTGACCCGGCCTAATGATCCTCTGAGAAATGATTTTGACAGTCCATCCTATGGCCGCAACTGCGGTATTACCCCGCGACCTCCACGCTCGATGTGCGGCAGCGGCAGGTCAATGACTGTTTCTAGAGGGCAAGTGTACCACTCCGGTACCAGAAGTCTTAGCGGTGTGATCCCAGACTCAAAAGCCGCCCTAAGGGCGTCTCCTCCTTCAGTTGACGTTATAGCGGGACTCCTGACGTTTTCATCTCTCTGGCAGGTTTCATTGTGGTGCCTCATCTCCGACGTCCGCCTTCGGCAGGACTCGCCTGGGAAATCGCCTCCGCCCGACACGAGCAGCAGCTGTAACAACAGGGGACCTGCGGCCACGCCTGCGCCAACTCAGGCAGAAAACGGCAGCCGCCGCCGCAGTCTGCAGGAGCCGCGATACGGGCCACACCCACCTCCCCTTACAGGAGCTCCACGTCTACTCGGTAATCACGCGCTCCTGCTTCATGTGGCACCATCGCCAGCACCACAGGGCTCCTGCCAAGCATGTCTCCAATGACTCGATCTTCCCTACTTTACCTCTTCTCCACCACAATCCTGCACCTCCAGTAGCTCACTGCCCCTGGGCTGTCTCATTTTATGGACCTTGACTACTAACGCACTGTGGTTGTTTAACGTGTTTCCACGCTTCTCTCTCAGTTATACCCCTTAAACAACCAGAACGCTCGCTAGCGCACGGTAATTGGTCTCCACCCAAACTCGTATAAGCCCCAGTTGACGTCAGGTAAGGGATTCGAACAAGGACTCGCCAAGCGATCCCTCAAAGCGTCGTTGCCCAACCTGTTCTCGGCGCAGCACCTCGCGTCGGACGACCTAAGGTGTGCCTCAACGCGCTGCCCCGGCGCTTTCTTCCATATCTGAGTTCCGTTTTCTTTCAGGCTGTTCGACCGTTCGGGGGCTTTGAAAAGAAATATCTCTGATTACGAGATACGTAGTAATGCGTAATCTGGTTTAATAAGTAACGACTTAGAGCATTAAAGTGTTCGCATCGCCTTTGTTTTAAGGGGTAGATAATTATCGAGTTAATAAGTCCGGGTAATGCACACTAGAAATGGTCGACTCAAAATATCATTCATAGTTTGTCTTCTTAATATGCAAGAGATTTTTAAGGTCAAAAAGGGGAAAAGTAATGCATTTACAAACTCACAGTCTCGTATTGTCATAATTCTAGAGCTTATGTTTGGAATTTCTGCTTCAGTTTGAACGGCTTTATGTGGTTCATAGTCTTTACGTTAGACTTCAGAAAGCTTTATGGAACTTAAAGTTGTACCGTTAGTTCTTCGATTGCATATTTTGCTTCGAGTAAAACAGTGTGATAGATATTATGATAACGTGATGTACAAGGGAGTCGGTTCAGAAAAGGAGAAAAATAGTAATACTTTCCAATATTTTTGGTCTGAACGGATCGAAGCAAGTTCGGTTCAAGTGGTTTGGTGTTTCGACTTCCAAAACAAGCATTCCTGCTTCACATTCCGATCACTGATAAGCCGTTTTGTCAGTGTGACTGTGTGAGTGTTACCTAACCAGTTCTGATCCTTGTGACGATTCCAGATGGATGTTATAATAGTAACTTTAGAGAAAAAGTGACACTGAACAGTGCTAAATCCAGGCCAGAGATCTGTCTAATACCTTCAGAACAATGAAGACAGGAAAGGTTTTAGTGACTGCTTTGACGGCCAGGGGCAAGATGGAGTTCGCTTCAAATCTGTCGGGCGCCGCTGACCCGCTGGTGACTTAATGGCGCAAGATGAACCACGACGCTGGCGAGCTGGGACCACTAATAGGCAATGCCATGCAAGGTAAATACGACTTTAGGGTCTGACTGGCGTGGTCTTCGACAAGAGCCATAAGGATTAGGTCGGACCATCGTACTCTAAGGGCCATATCATCTTTTGAACCAGCAGTTAACAGTTGTTAGGGATTTTTTTTTTATTTTTATTTTTTGGATAATAGAAGCCATGTTGTGCAGATTGGTAAAACTTTTGTTTGGGTTAAGGAGTAAGGTAGCTGTTTTAGAATTTTTTTTTAGTGTGTATCGCCTTAAATTTAGAGCATATCCAGGAAATTTCACGTTTTTCATTCATAAAATCAACAGTTTTATCCACAATTGTCTTTTCTAAATGATACGAAAATTACTCAAGTGAAGTATGATTAATTCGTGTTTCCCCAAACTGTTATATGTGACGCGAGTTGACCAGTCGTATTTGTTGTTCGTAGAAGTACTACTGTTAGTGTAGTATATAATGCAGACGGTAGATTAGCTCTGGGTCCCAGCGGATTGGATGGATTATAATCAGTGGGGAACTGGAGTCTGCCTAAATATTTCAAAATGGCTGAACTTTCTCAAGATGGCCACCACCGGACTTTGGAACTGAGCTCTTGGTTAAATCACAAAGTCTGATACACCTTAAAGCTATTTTTTAGTTCTGATATTGCCGTACATGAGAGGTCTATGGGTGGTATTCTTCCTCCATATTCCCAGCAGTTATGTGTAGCTTATCCTAAAGACACTGAGTGGTCTCTACCAAGACTTCGGAAGGCCCATGTATTGAGTCAAACAGCACGTTGAATACTATAATGATTAAAAATGTACGTGGGAGTTGGTGAGAAGGTGAAACTAATCCGATACGTTTCAAGTCCTGTGGTCTGAACGAATCGAACCCAAGACGTTCAAGTGGTTTGGTGTTCCGAGTTTTACCAGGCTTGAGGCTTCACTGCCGGATGGTTGATCCTTGTTGGTCAACGGGGGCCGGGTGGTGTGAAACGCTACCTCGTTAGTTTAGATACTTGTGAAGATCTCAGATGGATTGAAGTGTGCGATTATAACCTTAAAAAATAGCCTTTGTACAGTGGTAAACCACGTCATAGGTTGGCATCTTCTCAGGATTACTTTGACGAAAGCCTCTTAACACTGGCTTCATACTACGCTGGAAGGCTTGGGCAGATGGAAGGTACGAGCAGCATTTTCTGGTGGTGAATTACTTGTATCAGCGATTCCATCAGTGGATCTATTTAGTTACATAGTCTCCATCCCCACTTTATTTGTCACTGAGCGATATATGTAGCTTCAGTCACCTGATTTTTTACATTACATAATGGTTTATCAGAATAATCATTTAATTCTTTATACACCTGCTCCCAATATTTGTATTATCTATATGCCAGGGTTGGTAGCTTTTGTTTGTAGCGTGTCCTTGTAAGACATTGTTTATAGCACCATTTTTTTTTAATTGCTCTTCTGTTCATTGTCACTTATTATCACTTCCTTATATAAACTTGCTGGGGTATTAGACAAAATAAGTAAATTCAGTGTGGGGTCTCTCAAGAGCTTTGAAAAGCAGCAAGATATTTTTGTCCGAGTATAATGTTCTCTTGATTCCTTTCTCTTATTAGCAGTGTTGACTTTGTTGTAGGTATGCACATCAAAAGACAGCTGGAGTCCATATAGACTCCAATATCCTTCTCAGACAAAACATTCTTTAGTGCTTGTCTCGTATCCTTGTCATGCGATTCCCGCATATAGCATGGATAAACTAATTTTGCTACCATTTTATTGATAATACTTTTCTTTTATCTTGATTAGATAGTTACCAGTAGTCACCGAACTGCTGTACGAGATTTATATCTCTGTAATTCTTACGATTCATGTTATGATGATACATTGAAGAAAATCTTTGGATCACCCTCCTCAACGAAACTTGCGTCACTTAAGAAACTTAAGTAAATTTACGACGTGTGTTACAAATTGGATGGTGCCAATCATACCTCCCTTTGGCTTGTGACTACCGTAATAATCGTTACGCTATTTACATTTAACAGTGTTTTGGTTCCTGGGTGACCTCTTTCTCTTCTTACGTAGATAAGCGAGATATATCTTTGCAGTCCTACGGTACTTGACTGTTTCTAAATAAGCGTCTAACATAGAAAGTGGATAGGGTAGAAACTGACTTGAATCCCTCGACATTCATGGGTGATTTCCAGCAGGAACTGGTGATTTTGCCATTTTCACGTACGTGATTTTACCTGCAACCATCTTTTCAGTAACCTTAGCTAATTTCCTGGGCTCTTCGGTGTTCAGTTCCTACATTGCAGGTGTATTAATATCCAGTGAACACAATGGCAAAAGACTTGAGTTTCCCAGCCTTATCGTTGTCTGAAGATGCCACGTTGGCTCTTTTATACTGATTTACGATGTCCATGTCATCAGGTATATCACTGTGAATGGAAGTGTTGTTTTTCACATGATTTCCCTTTGTATTTTTAGTTTGCTTAGATACTTTAGATCGTGGGTAGTAGCTGGTAATCAGCCACTGACCAGGGAGGTATATTAACAGTACTACCCGCCTGGGGTATTGTGAGGGTTGGCGAAGACTGCTTAGTAAGCCAGCTTTTCAAATGATTGTCAAGTGCACTCCTCTGACCCAGGTAGGTGTCTTTTCTTTCTGCCTCACCCATACGTGAGCTACGGACATTCTGTACACACACATACAATCTCTCATACATATAACATTTGACAACACTTAACTCACACAGCTCATTCTTCATAACTCTATAATTTTCCTGCGGTGAGCACTATGCACTAGCCCTGCCTTTTGGTAAAATGGTAGGAGCAGTAGAAAGAAGTAGGTAGGAACATTTGGGCAGGAGCTTTAAGTAGAAACATTATGTAGAAGTATTAGGTAGTAGCAACAGGTAGTAGTAGTTGTAGTCAGTAGGAAGATTACGTGGGAAGATTACGTGGGAAAAGGCGTCAGAGATACAGATAAGTATTTCCTTTATACAGTTCCTTAGAATCTTCTTTAGGGATCTGACTTTGTTCTTAAATTCTAACTCCTTGAGACTAATCACAGTTCTTATTTCAACGTACTTTTCCAAGTTTCAAGCATATTTTTGGTCCATGAGAAAAGATAGTCTATGTTCTTTACTTGTACTGACATTGTTCATCCTTCTGGGGATTTCTCTATCTACACAACAGTCGGTATAATAAATTACGATGGCAAGATATTGCATTCCAATCAAAGGACAGGAATTCCTTCATTGGCATATAATCCTCTTGTCACGATCTGTAGTTATCGTCAGCACTATATCACCTGTCATATTTTTAAAAGAATTGTAGGATAACATGGTCACTTTTGTCCAAATGAGGAGATGAAGTTGTCATGTCATCCAATAAATTATCCACCTCACTTAAAGTCCAGTGCATGGGGCTCTTTGTTCATGCTAAAACAAGTTGGTGTAGTCATATGCTGATACATACAATATTCTTTAAGTATTGGTGGAATTCCCCTCTTCATTTCTCCCTGTTCTCAGATTTATCTTGGGTTAAACAGAAACAGCCATGAATGGTATAAGGTTGACTCTTAGATTAGCAACATTCCTACATGGACAAGTAATTCTTTTTTCCTCTTGAAAACTTTTAGTTTTTATACAAACTTCCAATTGATAATTCATCCTCATCATTTCCAACCTTTGTCCATTCTTTTTCTGTTCATTCCTGTATTAGACTGTATCTCCAAGATTTAAGGTTTAATATCTTTGTTTACGTACAAGAGTGCCATTTAACCCTTATCATCCTTACTTTTGCAGTGAAATATTTGAATTGTCTTAAAGGTCATATTCTATCAGACATGCCATTTCCACTTCTTTGGTTTTGCTTAGCTTCGTCAACTGTTAAAGGTCTCCGATATGTCAGTTTTATTCTTTGTCAAAATTCACTATACTTAAATAAAAAATCGGAATCTGCTTTGATAAATAAACACCTAAAAGAGGAGTGATTAGTCTTACTTTGCTCTTCACGGGTGTCTTCCTATTGGGATTTTCTATATTTTACCGTTTTATGGTAGAGTTGTTACCAAGAACAACAACTTTATATTGTGATGTCTTTAGCTTGCAGTGCTTCAACATCAACTTTACCTTTTACTTTCATGTCTTACTTAGTCATTTCCTTGCTGATGGCAATAGCCTTAAAAGCAGTACTTTTAGCAATCTGGTGGGGACTTTTTAAGATCAACTGCTTCGCATACGTGTTCTAAAACAACAAACATGCCTTTATAGATCAGATTTCTTCCTTAATCTTATGATTCTGTCGATGGTTACTCACATTTTTCATCTTTAATTCACTGCGCATAAACTTCCAAATTCATCCAGTTTTTCCTGTTTTCTCTCCTTTACATTGTGTATAGTACTTTTCTCCACTTTAAATATCGTTTCTTGTTGTTTTTGCTGTTATATGCTTCCCTGACCTGCTGTTCCTTTTGTTCTATATTCAGGATAGTTTTAGGTTCATCATATCATGTAAATGGATGTCGAATTCACCTGTTTCTCTTTTGTCAAGTACCCTGTCCCCTCCTTTCTGAGTTTGCTGTTTAACTCCTATTCTGTCTACAGAACCTGTTATGAATACTCTTCATGTATTTGTCAAAACTTTCTTCAGTGGTGCCCCAAGAATGAAAAGCTCATTCCCATATCCTAAAATAGGCAATCAGACATAGACCCATACACGCACAAGCACAAATAATTGTTGGTGTGGAAAAATACACAGGTGGATGCATGCTCTTGGAGACATAAGTGAACAGAGAAACAGAATTGTGCAGGCGAATGCGTACATGAGAATATATGCATGTAGAATCATTCACTTGAACATACATGCATGAACAGGAATTCTACAATCGTGAAACTATCATCTACAAAATTCCTTTGACACTTGGGCAAACCCTGGTTACCTTTTTGCCCATTTGGAAAGGAGTTTTACTCTCATTGGTCCCGTGTCATATCTCTAATCTTTCCTACTTACACCAGTACCACACAACCCTCATTGTCCTTACAGTTACAGTGAAAAATGTCAATTATCTTATTGTTCATATTCTGTCAGGAACCCCCACTTCCACTTCTTTGGTTTTCTTAGCTTCATCTGTTTAAGGTTTCCCACTTGTTAGTTTTATTGTTTGTTAAAATTCATTTCTCTTAAATCAACAGTGAATCTATATTGATCAATAAACACTTCAAAGAGGAACGAGTAACTTCTTGCTTTGCATAGTAATATTCTTAACAGTAGCGTTTTATATATTTTTGGTCCTCGGTAATACTTAATTGCTGGTCTTAATGAGAACGAGAAGAATAATTCACCCTCATATTCATATTTAGCATGAAAAATAGTCCATATTCTGAGGTTTTCAAGCAATGTTATTACATCAAATTACACATCTTGACATGCCTAGCACTTATGCGCGAGTTTTATTTATTGATTTCTGTAGTGCATTCGGTACTATACAACCTCATATTATGTTAAAGAAATCATATATGCCTGTTACCTTCCTGCATGTTCAGGCCCCAAGCACTTCAAATCTGTTTCACTCCATTCTTCCACCTCCACTTTGGTCTCCCCCATCACCCTGTCCCCTCCACTTCTGGCACATATATCCTGTTTGTTAGTCTTTCCTCTCTTGTTCTCTTGATCTTGTCAAACCATTTTAGCACACTCTTCAGCTTTTTCAATCATACCCTTCTTTTTACCCTAGTATGACTAAATGGAATGGAGAAAGAAATGAAGGGGTATATGGGAGATGTGGTATGACAGTGAATGCAAAGGGAATGAATTGTGGAGTGGTAGAATGCGTGATATGTAATACTTTGAGGTGGTTTGTGCATGTGGAAAGAATGCAAGACAGATTTTACTAGGAGAGTTTATGATAGTACAGTTAAAGGGGTTGGTGTGATTGGAAGACCACCTGTGACCTGGGCAAATAGGGTTGAGGAATATTGGAGGGAGAGAAATGGTGGAAGAATGCATGGAATGGTGAATGTGAGGGAGGTGTGTAAGGACAGGGATATGTGAATACTCTTTTGCTGGGACCACCCTCTTGATGGGAGTTTTTGGAAGGAACGGGCATTAGAGATACAGATATATAGACTTAATCATCCCTTCTAACTCCATATATTGTTTTCAAACGTTTTTTTACCTTAACCCACTTACATATATCATCTACAGCCCAAGCCTTGTAACCATACGACATCACTGGGATGTTTATACCTTCAAATATAAACATTTTCACCCTCCCAGATATTTGCCTCTCCACACACTACTGAAAACCATATCTCCAACCCCCACTATGTGACTCTCCTCTGCTTCTTTGGTTCCATTCTGCAATGTCTACACACAGTATTTAAAACACCTTACCTCAATTTGCCTTCCTTCAGACTCTCGCCTCAATTATCCCTTTCTCTGCTCTGCTTAACCTAATAACTTTGGGTTTCATGCCCATTTATTGTCAACAGACTCCTTTCACACAGTCACCCCATCTCAGACTCTAACTTTTGCAGTTTCTCTCTCAAATCTTCACCAATGATATCATCAGCAGAGAACAACGAAGACTATGCATGCCCCTTCTTCACCCCAGAGAGTCTGGATATGCTATATTGTGCTTATTCATAGATTGTATATATTCTCTGAATTCAGAATCTCTTATGCTTTAGAATTCTAACCTTTGTGTTACAGTTGAATACTGCCATTTCTGGGGACTTTTGTTCATTAACTCTGTTGTTATTTACTCTGCAGTACAGTTTTGCCGTGTACAGTCTACACAGTTCGGATCTGTACAGGGTATATCTTAGTGTCACCGTGTGGCTCTCAAATCTTTTTCATGATCTTCATTAGCTGGATCATTTTTTTCATTGCCATATACTGGTTGTGCATTCTGCCTCATAGTCATGTGCAAGATGGAATTGTTGTCTTTGACTACATACAAGGAACATTACATATTCAGAATAAATCTTTGATGCATTCATTGAATATTTTAATAACATGACAGAATTTCATGTTTACAGGTATAAGGCATTATTAATGAATTACTGATTGTGATAAAAGATTGATACTAGTTTGGCTTACACTGTAAATTGGGTTAAATCTCTATTATGTGACTAATAGAAACTGTAGAAAGCCTAGTTTAACAAGATATATACATAGTTATTTTTAAGATTCTATAACGATTCTCATGTTGGTTACAAGTACATTGGTTACCAACTCATTGTTTGTAGCACAGGAATAGACTCGAGGGAACCTAAGCTTTATGAGTCTTGTATTCACCCTCTTATATTGAAGGAAAATTGGTTCATGGTGAGTTGAAGACATATGGAGAATTTCATAATGAATCCCCAATGGGGTTGGAATACATTGCTCAGAAAAGCACAAAGTCAGTGGAGTAAAAATCCAGATGATTCCTAAAACGAATAACCATGATTCAAATTGCTGAATGTACAACAGAGTTGAGACAGCAAGCATGGCCAAAGTTTTGGAATAATTTTGTAGAAATAGTGTCTGATGCAGAGAACCTGGCATGTGTATGGAGGGAGGTGAACATAGTAAGGGGAATAAGGAGTAAAATTATTGCTCATTCAGATCCAAAATCTAAAGCTGTTGAACTTATGAACAAGTGGAATCATGCCTTCAGCTTTGAGAGCTTGCCAGGTAATATACAAGATTGAGAAATTACCAGTGTAGAAGAAAGTAATTGTTTGATGCACAGAAAAATCTTACTGATGATACATGTGTGCCAATTATTAGGGATGAATTATTGCATGAGATGAAAAAGGGATGGTCAACAGCTCCTGGGGAAGATGGGTTGACTTCAGATATATTAAATCATCTAGTTGCAATGGAGGACAGTCCTGTATTAGATCT
Source organism: Panulirus argus (assembly GCA_038088735.1). Taxonomy (NCBI): domain Eukaryota; kingdom Metazoa; phylum Arthropoda; class Malacostraca; order Decapoda; family Palinuridae; genus Panulirus; species Panulirus argus. The sequence goes on along the minus strand of JAYMFT010225327.1, from coordinate 836 downwards.
ATATAACATGTCTTTTGAGAAATAGTTGCAATGGAGGACAGTCCTGTATTAGATCTATATACTATGCCATTTGAGAAAGGAAAATAACTAACTCTCTCAGTGAAAGATTGGTCTTATTTATCCAATTCCTAAAGGTGAGAGAGATTACAGGCCTATAACATTAACATCTTGTTTGTGCAAAATGATGGAAATAATTAAATTGAATAGGTTGATGTACAAATTAAGTGACCTCATATCTGATATGTTTAGTGTTATCAAAGGCAAAAGTACAACTGATTGTGTTATATAGTGTCTGAGTAACCCTAACATCAATTGTAGAGTTTTTGTAAACTTAAAAGGCATTTTTGACAAAGCAAATAAAGATGTGATCCTTGAAGCGTTGATAAATAAAGGATTCAAAGGGTGTTGGTGTTTACTCAAATGAATTAATAATAATAATAATAATAATAATGATAATAATAATAATAATAATAATACTTTATTTGGTCAATTTGTAATACATAACACATATTGAAGCTCTTTGTGGATCCAAAGCCAAGTTATGATACAGTCACTCATACACAAGGTAAAAGAAAATAATAGTGTAAAAGTGCAGTAGCTAAAAGTATACATATACATTAAAAGACAGCAGATTTGGTCCAGCATCATTATCATACACACACCAACATTAATACTGTCACCCGCAAGCTGAGATTCTTTACCTCGGGGATTTCAACGTTCAACATCGGGAATGGTTGAATTCCTCCCAGACGGACAGTAGAGGGATCGAAGCCCTCACATTCTCCATTCTCAATGACTTAGAGCAAATTATCTCCCACCCTACCCATATACCTGAT
>JAYMFT010225316.1:0-11286 GCA_038088735.1 Panulirus argus | reverse complement strand
GCTCAATCCTCTGTTCTTAACGCTACCTCGCTAACGCGGGAAACAGCGAATATGTATGAAAAAAAAAAAAAAAAAATGTCGTTTTGTATCTACTTTGTGGAAATCAGAGCTCAAATTTGCCCCTTTTCCCAATGAGAATAGGTAAATTTCATAAATATCATTATCTTGGACACAAAAGCAAAGTTATAAATGATTATAAGCATTTTTCATATTTTCTAGACATAAGCAAATAGAAAATAACAGTTCCTACCCAAGGACAAAAACTTTGTTACACGGTGTAATGGATACCATATGCCCCCTCAACACTTTCCTGAACTATATTCTTGGCCTTCGAAACTCTGCAGTGTTTCCTCTTGTCTTCATTAAGTGCATACCAAACAAGGGAAAGGCGACGTTTCCTGACGACGTCTCTACTGAAACACGTGATAGCCGATCGCCATGTGAACGTATCACGGCCTATGAGAGTATGTAACCGACCCCGGCCTTTAAAGGTCAGGTCGGAAGACCGCCTGATTTCCTAGAAAGAAATGTCTTTGACTGCCACGCCTCTATTTTGTCTTTAAATAATAAAACATCCTGCACTAAAATATTCTCTCTGTTTCTGAAGATATCATAAACGATATTACTACCAGTTCTTAATTTAAATCACCAGTGGTTTGTCGTGCGTTTTATTCTTCACTTTCATGTGAATTTTCATCAGATAATGTACACCACGTCCCCATTCAGCACTTTCCTGAATTTGGACATGACGATCGAGACTTCTGCAGGGTTTCCTTTCGTCTTCATTAAGTGCAAACTGAAAAGGGGAGAAGAGGCGTTTACTGATAACATCTCAACTGGAACACGTGGTACTCGGTCGTCTTGTTAACGTTTTAGGGCTCTTGAGTGGGTCTCAAAGCCCCCTGGCCTTCTCAGGTCAGGTCGGAACACCTCCTTGTTTCTTAGGAAGATTTTCCTGGGGAGGCCACGCCTCTGGATTGCCTTGGTATAAAACCATTCCCTACACTTATACTTCTTTCATTTTCTTAGAATGTGTAATAAATGAAAGTGATGACTGTACTTGATTTAACTTTGTCCAGTGATTTGTCGCGGATTTATTTCTTCACGGTGAAGTGAAGGGTCTATAGATAATGGACACCATGTGCCCCTTCAACATTTTCCTGACCTATAACCTTAGCCTTCGAAATTCTGCAGTGTTTCCTGTCGTTTTTATTAAGTGGATACCAAACAAGGGAGAAGCGGCCTCTCCTGGTGACATCTCTAATGGAACACGGGGTACTCGATCGTCTTCTCAACGTTCAGGGCTCATGAGTGGATCTCACTGCCCCCGGCCTTGTCAGATGAAGTCGGACGACCACCTTTTTTCCAAAGAAGATTTCCATAGGGAGGCCGCACCTCTGTTTTACCTTGATATATAACCATCCTCTACACTTGTACAATTATCTTTCTATCTGTAGATGTATTAAATGAAAGTAATAACTATGTTTAATTTCACTCTCTCCTGTAGTTTTTCTTGCATTCGTTTCTTCAAGCTGAAGTATAGGCTCAGCAGAACATGGACACAACGTGCCCCTTCAGTATTTTCCTGAACTTTGGCACTGATCTTCGAGACTTCTGCAGTGTTTACTCTCGTCTTCATTAAATGCATACTATGCAAGGGAGAGGTGGCGTTTCCTGATGACATTTCTACTGGAACACGTGGTACTCAATCGTCTTGGAAACGTGTCAGGGTGAATGAGTGGATCTCACAACTCCTGGGGATGTCAGATCAGGTCCGAAGGCCGCATGATTTCCAAGGAAAACTTCCCTTGGGAGGCCACGCCTTCGGTTTGCCTTTGTATAAAACCATCCCCAACACTTGTACAATTCTCATTATGTATAAATATGTAATAAACGAAAGTGATAAATGTGCTTAATTTCACACTCTCCAGTTGATTGTCGAGAATTTTTCTTTCTTCATGGTGAAGTGAAGGCTCTATAGATAATGGAAACCATGTGCCTACTCAGCACTTTCCTGAACTATATCCTTGGCCTTCGAAACTCTGCAGTGTTTCTTCTCGTCTTCATTAAGTGCATTCCAAACAAGGGAGAGGCGACGTTTCCTGGTGATTTCTCTAATAAAACACGTGATACTCAATCGCCATATCAACGTATCACGCCGGATTAGTGTATGTAACCGACCCCGGCCTTATCAGGTCAGGTCGGAAGACCGCCTGATTTCCTAAGAAGAATTGCCTGGAGAGGTCACGCTTCTATTATGCCTTTATATAATACAATCTCCTACACTTAAGGAATTCTCTCTCTTTCTGAAGATATGATAAACAAAAGTACTACCAGTGATTAATTTCAGTCACCAGTGGTTTATCGTGCATTTCATTCTTCACTGTGAAGTGAAGATTCTGTATATAATTGACATTACGTGCCCCTTCAGCACTTTCCTCAACTTGGACATTGACTTTCGAAACTTCTGCAGTGTTTCCTCTCGTCTTCATTAAGTGCATACTATTCAAGGGAGACGCGGTGTTTCCTGGTGACATCTTTACTTTAACACGGAGTACTCGATCATCTTGTCAACTTGTTACGGCGGTGGAGGGCATTTCACCGCCCCCGGCCTTTTCAAGTCATGTCGGAATACCGTCAGATATACTAAGAACAATTGCTTAGGACAAGCTTCCTATTTCTCTGGGTGTAAAACCATCCCCTACACTTTCATAATTCTCTCTCTATCTGAAGATGTAATAAACGAAAGTACTCTCTGTATTAAATATCACTCTCTCCAGTGTTTTATTGTGCATTTGTTTCTTCACAGTGAAGAGAAATTTCTGCAGATAAAGAAGACCACAACTTCGACCTTGGCCAACGAAACTTCTACAGTGTTTCCTCTAGTGTTCATTAAGTGTATACCAAGCAATGGAGAAGCGGCGTTTCCTGATGTCATCTCTACTGGAACCTGTGGTGCTCGATCGTCTTGTAAAAGTTTCAGGGCGGATTAGTGCATCTCACCGCTCGCGGCCTTGTGAGGTCATGTCGAAAGACCTCCGTTTTATAAAAGAAGAATTGCATGGGGACGCGACGCCTCTCATTTACCTAGATATAAAACCATTCTCTCCTCTTTTAATATTTTCTCTCTATCTGCAGATGTATTAAACGAAAGTTCTTATTGTGTTTAACTTCACTCTCTCCAGTGATTTATCTTGCATTTGCTTCTTCACTGTAATATAAAGTTTCTGCAGATAATGGATATCAGGGGCCCTTTCAGCACTTTCCTGAACTTGGACACTGACCTTCGAGACTTCTGCAGTGTTTCTTTCCGTCTTCATTAAGAACGTACTAAACAAAGGAGAAGCGGCGTTCACTGATAATATCTCTACTGGAACACGTGGTACTTGGTCGTCTTATCAGCGTTTTAGGGCAGAAGAGTCAGGTCAGGTCAGGTCGGAATACCGGCTGGTTTCATAAGAAGATTTCCTTTGGGAGGCCACGCCTCTTGTTTTCCTTGGTATAAAACTCGTCCTTACACTTGTATTTCTCTCATTTTGTCTTAAGATGAAATCAACAAAAGTGAAAACTGCTTAAGTTCGCTTTCTCCAGTGGTTTGTTGGGAATTTATTTCTTCCCGGTGAAGTGAAGGTTCTATAGATAATGGACACCCTGTTCCCCTTCAGCACGTTCCTAACCTATAACATTGGCCTTCGAAATTCTTCAATGTTTCTTCTCATCTTCATTAAATGGATACCAAACAAGGGAGAGGCCGCGTTTCCTGGTGACATCTCTACTGGAACACGGGGTACTCGATCGTTTTGTCAACGTGTCAGGGCTCATAAGTGGATCTCACTGCCCCCGGCTTTGTCAGGTCAAATCGCATGACCGCCTTTTTTCCCAAGATGATTTGCATATGGAGGCCGCGCCTCTGTTTTACCTGGATATATAACCATCCTCTACACTTGTACAATTATCTCTCTGTCTGCAGATGTATTAAACGAAAGTAGTAGCTATATTTAATTTCACTCTCTCCTGTAGTTTTTTGCATTTATTTCTTCAAGCTGAATTGAAGGTTCTGCAGAATATGGACACCATGTGCCCCTTCAGCACTTTCCTGAACTTGAAAACTGACCTTCGAGACTTCTGCAGTGTTTACTCTCGTCTTCATTAAATGCATACTATGCAAGGAAGAGGCTGCGTTTCCTGGTGATATCTAATGGAACACGTGGTATTCAATAGTCTTGTGAACATGTCAATGTGGATGAGTGGATCTCACATCCCACGGAGTGGTCAGAAAAGGTCCGAAGGCCGCATGATTTCCTAGGAAAATTTCCCTTAGGAGGCCACGCCTCCGATTTCCCTTGGTATAAAACCCTCCCCTGCACTTCTACAGTTCTCATTATGTATGAGCATGTAATGAACGAAATTTATTAGTGTGCTTAATTTCACTCGCTCCATTGGATTGTCGAGCATTTCTTTCTTCACGATGAAGTGAAGGTTCTACAGATGATGGACACCATGTGCTCCCTCAGCACTTTCTTGAACTATATCCTTGGTCCTCGAAACTCTGCAGTATGTCCTCTCGTCTTCATTAAGTGCATACCAAACAAGGGAGAGGCGACGTTTCCTGACGACATCTTTACTTAAACACGTAATACTCGATCGCCATATCAACGTATCACGGCGTATAAGTGAATGTAACCGACCCCGGCCTTTTCAGGTCAGGTCGGAAGACCACCCGATTTCCTAAGAAGAATTCCCTGGGGCGGCCACGCCTCTATTTTTCCTTTATATAATACAATCTCTTACACTTAAAAAAATTCTATCTCTTTCTGAAGATATAATAAACAAAATACAACCAGTGCTTAATTTCAGTCACCACTTGTTTCTCGCGCACTTCATTCTTCACTTTCAAGTGAAGGTTCTGCAGATAATTGACACTATGTGCCTCTTCAGGACTTTCCTGAACATGGACATTGACCTTCGAAACTTTTTTAGTGTTTCCTCTCGTCTTCATTAAGTGCATACTAAACAAGGGAGAGACGGTGTTTCCTGGTGACATCTCTACTGGAACATGGGGTACACGATTGTCTTGTCAACATCTCATGGCGGATGAGTGCATTTCATCGGCCCACATATTTTGAGGTCATTTCGGAATACCGCCTGATATCCTAAGAAGAATTACCTAGGGAGGCAAAGCCTGCTATTTTCCTGGATATAAAACCATCTCCTACACTTCCACAATTGTCTCTCTATCTAAAGATATAATAAACGAAATTACTATATGTGTTTAATTTCACTCTCTCCATTGGTTTGTCGTGCATTTGTTTCTTCAAGGTGAAGAGAAATTTCTGCTGATAAAGGACAACAAAAGTCCAATTATCAATTTATACAACTTGGACCTTGGCAAACGAGACTTCTGCAGTGCTTCCTTTCGTCTTCAATAAGTGTATACCAAGCAAGGGAGAGGCGGCGTTTCCTGATGATTTCTCTACTCGAACACGTGGTGCTCGATCATCTTGTCAAAGAGTCAGGCCGGATTAGTGCATCATATCGCCCGCGGCCCTGTCAGGTCATGTTGAAAGATCTCCTTTTTTTCTATGAAGAATTGCATGGGGACGTCACGCCTCTCCTTTGCTTGGATATAATACCATTCTCTACACTTTTACAAATTCTCTCTTTATCTGCAGATGTATTAAACGAAAGTTCTTATTTTGTTTAATTTCACTCTCTCCATTGATTTGTCTCGCATTTGTTACTTCACGGTGATGTGAAGTTTCTGCAGACAATGGACACCACGTGCCCCTTCAGTACTTTTCTGAACTTGGACACTAACCTTCGAGACTTCTGCAGTGTTTCCTTTCGTCTTCATTAAGTGCATACGAAACAAGGGAGAAGCGGCGTTTACTGATAAAATATCAACTGGAACATGTGGTATTCGGTCGTCTTGTCAACGTTTTAAGGCGAAGAGTGGATCTCAAAGCCCCTGGCCTTGTCATGTCAGGTCGGAATACTGACAGGTTTCTGAAGAAGATTTTTCTCTGGAGACCACGCCTGTGGTTTGCATTGATATAAAACCATTCCCTACACTTATACTTCTCTCATTTTGACTGAAGATGTAATAAACGAAATTGATAACTGTGTTTAATTTCATTTTCACCAGTGGTTTCTTGCGCATTTATTTCTTCACGGTGAAGTGAAGGTTCTGCAGATAATGGACACCATGTGACCCTTCAGCACTTTCCTGACCTTGAACCTTGGCCTCAGAAATTCTACAGTGTTTCCTTTCGTCTTCATTAAATGGATACCAAACAAGGGAGAGGCGGCCTTTCCTGGTGACATCTCTACTGGAACACGGGGTACTCGATCGTCTTATCATCTTTCAGGGCTCATGAGTGGATCTCACTGCCCCCGGCCTTGTCAGATGAAGTCGGAAGAACGCCTTTTTTCCCAAGAAGATTTGCATAGGGAGGCTGCACCTCCGTTTTGCCTGGATATATAACCATCCTCTGCACTTTTACAATTTCTGTCTGCAGATGTATTAAATGAAAGTAGTAACTATTTTTAATTTCACTCTCTCCTGTGGTTTTTCTTGCATTTGTTTCTTCAAGCTGAAGTGTAGGTTCAGCAGAACATGGACACAACGTGCCCCTTCAGTATTTTCCTAAACTTGGACACTGACCTTCGAGACTTCTGTAGTGTTTACTCTCTTCTTCATTAAATGTATACTATGCAAGGGAGAGGCGGCGTTTCCTGATGACATTTCTACTGGAACACGTGGTACTAAATCGTCTGGTGAACGTGTCAAGGTGGATGAGGGGATCTCAGAGCCAAGGGCGTTGTCATATCAGATCCGAGGACCGCTTGATTTCCTAGGAAAACTTCGCTTGGGAGGCCACACCTACGGTTTGCCTTAGTATAAAGCCATCCTCTACACTTTTACAATTCTCATCATGTATAAATATGTGATAAACGAAAGTGATAAATATGCTTAATTTCACTCTCTCCAGCTGATTGTCGAGCATTTTTTATCTTCACGGTGAAGTGAAGGTTCTATAGATAATGGACACCATGTGCCCACTCAGCACTTTCCTGAACTATATCCTTGGCCTTCGAAACTGCAGTGTTTCTTCTCGTCTTCATTAAGTGCATTCCAGACAACGGAGAGGCAACGTTTCCTGATGATTTCTCTAATGAAACACGTGATCCTCGATCGCCATATCAACGTATCACGGTGGATGAGTGTATGTATTCGACCCCGGCCTTTTCAGGTCACATCGGAAGACCGCCTGATTTCCTAAGAAGCATTGCCTGGGGAGGTCACGCCTCTATTTTGTCTTTATATAATACAATCTCCTACACTTAAAAACTTTTCTCCTTTCTGAAGATATAATAAACAAAAGTACTACCAGTGCTTCATTTCAGTCACCAGTAGTTTGTCGTGCATTTCATTCTTGACTGTGAAGTGAAAGTTCTGCAGATAATTGACACTACGTGCCGCTTCAGCACTTTCCTCAACTTGGACATTAACCTTCGAAACTTCTGCAGTGTTTCCTCTCGTCTTCATTAAGTGCATACTATACAAGGGAGACGTGGTGATTCCTGGTGACATCTTTACTTTAACACGGGGTATTCGATCATCTTTTCAACTTGTAACGCAGTGGAGAGCATTTCACCGCCCCCGACCTTTTCAGGTTATGTCGAAATACCGTCTGATATCCTAAGAACAATTGCCTAGGTAGGCCAAGCCTCCTAATTCTCTGGGTATAAAACCATCCCCTAAACTTTCATAATTCTCTCTCTATCTGAAGATGTAATAATCGAAAGTACTATCTGTATTTAATATCCCTCTCTCCAGTGCTTTATCGTGCATTTGTTTCTTCACAGTGAAGAGAAATTTCTGCAGATGAAGAACGCAACAACCCCCCTCAGCAATTTACTCAACTTGGACCTTGGCCAACGAGACTTCTACAGTGTTTCCTCTCGTGTTCACTAAGTGCATACCAAGCAATGGAGAGGCGGCATTTCTTGATGACATCTCTACCGGAGCCCGTGGTGCTCGATCGTCTTGTCAAAGTTTCAGGGCGGATTAGTGCATCTCACCGCCCGCGGCCTTGTGAGGTCATGTCGAAAGACCTCCTTTTTCTGTAAGAGGAATTGCATGGGGACGCGACGCCTCTCTTTTACCTGGATATAAAACCATTCTCTACTCTTTTAATATACTCTCTATCTGCACATGCATTAAACGAAAGTTCTTATTGTGTTTAACTTCACTCTCTCTAATGATTTGTCTTGCATTTGCTTCTTCATTGTAATATGAAATTCCTGTTGAATATGGATACCACGGGCCCTTTCAGCACTTTCCTGAACTTGGACACTGACCTTCGAGACTTCTGCAGTGCTTCCTTTCGTCTTCAAAAATTACATACTAAACAAAGGAGAAACGGCGTATACTGATAATATCTCTACTGGAACACATGGTACTCGGTCGTCTTGTCAACATTTTAGGGCAGAAGAGTGGATCTCAAAGCCTCTGGCCTCGTCAGGTCAGGTCGGAATACCGCCTGGTTCCATAAGAAGATTATCGTGGGGAGGCCACGCCTCTTCTTTCCCTTGCTATAAAACTCCTCCTTACACTTGTATTTTTCTCATTTTGTCTGAAGATGAAATAAACAAAAATGAAAACTGTGCTTGCTTTCGCATTCTCCAGTGGTTTGTAGGGAATCTATCTCTTCCTAATGAAGTGAAGGTCCTGTAGATAATGGACACCCTGTTCCCCTTACTAATTCTTAAGTCTTCATTAAGTGGATATCAAACAAGGGAGAGGCCGCGTTTCCTGGTGACATCTCTACTGGAATACAGGGTACTCGATCGTCTTGTCAACGTGTCAGGGCTCATGAGTGGGTCTCACTGCCCCCGGCATTGTCAGATCAAATCGGAAGACCGCCTTTTTTCCCAAGAAGATTTGCATAGTGAGGCCGCACCTCTGTTTTACCTGTATATATAACCACCCTCAACACTTGTACAATTATCTCTCTGTCTGCAGATGTATTAAACGAAAGTAGTTACTGTGTTTAATTTCACTCTCTCCAGTAGTTTTCTTGCATTTGTTTCTTCAAGCTGAAGTGAAGGTTCTGCAGGACATGGACACCACTTGTCGCTTCAGAACTTTCTTGAACTTGGAAACTGACCTTCGAGATTTCTGCAGTGTGTCCTCTCGTCTTCATTAAATGCATACTTTGCGAGGGAGAGCCGGCTTTTCCTGATGACATATCTCCTAGAACACGTAGCACTCAATCGACTTGTGAATGTGTCAGGGTGTGTGAGTGAATCTCACAGTCCCCAGCGTTGTCAGATCAGGTCCGAAGGCCGCATGATTTCCGATGAAGATTTCCCTGAGGAGGCCACGCCTCCGGTTTACCTTGGTATAAAACCAACCCCTACACTTGTACAATTATCATTATATATGATGGTTTAATAAACGAAAGTGATAGATGTGCTTAATTTCTCTCTTTTCAGTGGATTGTCGAGCATTTGTTTCTTCCCAGTGAAGTGAAGGATCTACAGATAATGGATACCATATGCCCCTTCAGCACTTCTCTGAACTATGTCCTTGGCCTTCGAAACTCTGCAGTGTTTCCTCTCGTTTTCATTAAGTGCATACCAAATAAGGGAAAGGCGACGTTTCCTGACGACATCTCTACTGAAACATGTGATACTCGATCGCCATATGAACGTATCACGGCCTATGAGTGTATGTAACAGACCCCGGCCCTTTGAGGTCAGGTCAGAAGACCGCCTGATTTCCTAAGAAGAATTGCCTGGGGCGGCCACGCCTCTATTTTGCCTTTATATAATAAAATCTCCTACACTAAAATATCCTTTCTCTTTCTGAAGATATGATAAACGAAATTACTACCAGTGCTTAATTTCAATCACCAGTGGTTTGTCGTACGTTTCATTCTTCACTTTGATGTGAAGTTTCTTCAGATAATGTACACCACGTGCCCATTCAGCATTTTCCTGAATTTGGACATGACCTTCGAGACTTCTACATTGTTTCTTTTCTTATTCATTAAGTGCATACTACGCAAGAGAGATGCGGCGCTTACTAATAGCATATGTACTGGAACACGTGGTACTCGTCTTCTTTTCAACGTTTTAGGGCAGATGAGTGGATCTCAAAGCCCCTGGCCTTGTCAGGTCAGGTCGAAATACCACCTGGTTTCTTAAGAAGATTTTCCCGGGGAGGACATATCACTGGTCTGCCTTCGTATAAAACTGTCCCCTACACTTGTACGTCTTTCATTTTGTCTGAAGATGTAATAAACGAAAGTGATAACTGTGCTTAATTTCACTTTGTCCAGTATTTTGTCGCACATTTATTTCTTTAGGATGAAGTGAATATTCTGTAGGTAATGGACACCATATGCCTTTTCGGCACTTTCCTGACCTATAACCTTGGCCGTCGAAATTCTGCAGTGTTTCCTGTCGTCTTCATTAAGTGGATACCAAACAAGGGAGAGGCGGCGGTTCCTGGTGACATCTCTACTGGAACAAGGGTTTCCCGATCGTCTTGTCAACGTGTCAGGGCGGATGAGTGGATCTCACTGCTCCCGGCCTTATCAGATCAAATCGGAAGATCGCCTTTTCTCCCAAGAATATTTGCATGGGGAGGCCGCGCCTCCGTTTTACCTGGATATATAACCATCCTCTACACTTGTACAATTATCTCTCTATCTGCACATGTATTAAACAAAAGTAGTAACTATGTTTACTTTCACTCTCTCCTGTAGTTTTTCTTGCATTTGTTTCTTCAAGCTAAAGTGAAGGTTCTGCATAACATGGACACCACGTGCCCCTTCACCTTTTTCGTGAACTTTGACACTGACCTTCGAGACTTCTGCAGTGTTTACTCTCGTCTTCATTAAATGCATACTATGCAGGGGAGACGCCACTTTTCCTGATGATATCTCTACTGGAACACGTGGTATTCAATCGCTTGTGAACGTGTCAGGGTGTATGAGTGGATCTCACAGCACCCGGCATTGTCAGAAAAGGTCCAAAGGCCGCATGATTTCCTAGGAAAATTTTCCTTGGGAGGCCATGCCTCCGGTTTGTCTTAGTTTAAATCCATCCCCTACACTTGTACAATTCTCATTATGTATGAATATTTTTTTTTTTATGTTGAAGGCTCCAGTCACGGACAAAAGTCCACATCAAGGCGGGGCCCTAATTGAAATATAGAGAGAGTTGAGAAATTGGGAAAAACAGACAGGGAAAGTATTTACAAATTTTTGAGAA
>JAYMFT010225305.1:0-11286 GCA_038088735.1 Panulirus argus | reverse complement strand
TCACTCTCATCAATAAGCTCGGCAACCTTACTCGTGGACTTCATTCTACTCTTGACATGCTTCCAAAATTTCTTTGGGTTCGCCTTAACCTGGGATGCAACTTCTTGTTCTCTGGATCCTCCTTGAAAGTTTCCGTACCTTGTTCTTGGTTCTTGTGTACTTACTGTGCTTCTCCTCGCTCTCGGTCTCCATGTACCTCTGCCACGCTCTGTGCTTCCTCTTAGCTGCTTGGGTTACTTCGGGGTTTCCGTAGGTCTTCTTCTGGCGATCGCTGGCTAACTTATGTGGCACAAATTCATCTCTTGCCGCCAATAATATGGTCTTCAATCTCTCCCATTTTGCACTGCTGTTTACCTCACTCTCCACTTTAGTGACTTCTTCCAGGATATATTGTCTCATGCCGTCATAATCCGCTCTGTCATAGAGATACCTGGTATGACGCTTCTCCTGCTTCTCCACGGTGCAGTTTAACCTGAATCTTATGCATGCATGGTCACTTTTCCCCAATGGTGATAGGCATTCTTAAGTGACTGGCTATTGCTTCTTCACTGGTGAGAACCAAATCGAGCAAACTGGGTTGAGCTGAGCCCCTCCATCTCGTATTTTCTGACATGTTGATACAGGTAACCATCTCGGAGTGCCTTTATAAACTTCGTCTCCTGTGATTGCTCTTGAGTTGGGGTAGTCCAGCTAGTCCAGTTGATCTTCGGTAGATTGAAATCCCCTACAATGAGTAGATGGCTATGATTCTGATCCGTGGCAGCCTTAATTGCACTCCTAAGACTGTCATTGTTCTCCTCACCGCTCTGAGGGCTCCTGTATATACAACTTGCTAACAGTGCATTCATCTTTGTTAAGCGTATCTTGATCCACAGTGATTCATCAAATTCTGGCTGGATGGCGACTGGTGTGAAACGGATGTACTTCTTGATGTATATGACAATCCCTCTTCCTCTGTCTGACTGTAAGTTTCATGAGATGAGAGTATATCCTTGAATTTGCAATTCTTGCTCCAGGACGTTGTACCTGCTGTTCTTGGGTTTCACTTCAGTGATGAGAGTAACATCTGGATATTCTGAATCCATCAAACTTCTTAACTCAGTTTTCTTATTCGTAAGAACATCAGCATTCGTGTATAAACATATTGAATATGAGATTTCAAGCATATGTACATCAGTATTATTTACATCATCAGGTATGTTATCTACTGCCTCCTGGAGAGCCTCATGATCTTCAGTTCCCCTGGTGGGCCCCTGACATTGTGGATGAAGTTTCCCGACCCTGTATTGTTCCTTCGTCTTGTTTCAGTAAGAGTTCTCGCTTGTGGTCCCTCTGCTTCTTCGTATAATCATAGTCGATGGCAACCTCTCTGAACATACCACTTGCTTCCTTGAGTTTCCCAGTTAACTTCATAACTCTTATATGCATGCTCTGTCTCTCAAGCTGTACTAAGAGAGGTCTCCTCTTTATATCTGTTCCTTCTGTCATCGATCTTCTCTTTCTTACCCAATCTGGTGATGCGGACAACATCTTCCCTCTTAAAATCGAATATTCCCATCTCGTCTCGGAACAACGATTCTATCAGCTTCCTATCTCCTTCCTCTTGTTCCTCTCTCTTGTTTGTGTGATCTTCGGGAAGCGTGAACACTATGAGATTATTCTTTCTAGAATCTTCATCTCTCAAATCTTTAGCTGCATCTGTTGTTTGGTTACCTGTGCTATTCTGTCTACCTGTATCAATCTGTACCTGTTGTTCAACATTCTTGGCCTTTGCATCTTCGAGTTGAGTGGTCTTCTCCTTCAGGTACTTAATCTCTCCCTCATTTCAACTCACACTCTGTTGTGCAGTGACCTGCCTGTCCATCAGCTTCTCCTCCAGGTTGGCAAATTTCTTCTTCAGGTTGTCCAACTCACCATTAGTGTATTTCTGTACATCAGCTTGCTTGGTCATCATTTCCTCCTCCACTCGAGTGACTGTTCTTCGTTCTCGCCAGCTCTTCTTTGTCTACTTTATCCTCAAGTTTCTTCTCAGCTTCTGTGCGTGAAACCAGCGAATACATATACCACAGGGAATGGCTTTGTCATCATCACTGACCTTTAGGCAGCAGTCTGGGCATTTAGCGTCTTTTTCATCGTCTTCCCCCGACTGACCTCGTTTTATGGCCTCATTTTCCAACGCTTCTTTCATCTGACGTTGTCCCTTTCTCGCACCTTTGTCGATTTTCTTGGGTAATTTCGATGATTTTCCCGGTTTGTTTTCCTTCTGAGACATTGTGACGTCTGAGCAAACTATCCACTCAGCTGCTTACTTCCTCCATCAGGCAGGTGTTGGGGGCCACTCGACGTGAAAAACTCCAAAGGTCAGACTGGTCGTGATGTATCAGTAACGAAAGTGTTACGGCACGTCACGCCTGTGGTGTTACATGACCCACAGGGGCGTCAGTAGTGTTGCGATAACGTCACAGGACAAAGTGTTGTTAATCTCGTGACGGTAACACCAGACACCGCCTCCTGGTCAAGGTCATCCAGCACCCTCAGTAGGATTTCTTCATCCAGCTGAAGAGCGCTGGAAATTTTAGCCTCGTGTGACGAACGCCCGTGATCGTGGTATCAACGATTGAATGTTTACACTTTTTCGAATGTCTTAATACACTAAATAGCGATTCTTAAAAGTTATCAGCCATTGTCCTTTCTGTTCTCTGGTGTGTAAACACTCTTGACAACGAAACACTTAGGCAACTTGATGACACCGGTAACTTCATAAGCTATAGTGTATTCACGTGATAACACCGATAACTTCATAAGTTATTGTGCTTTGACGTGCATGAAAAGGTTAAGAATATATGGGCTGAAGGCGTGAATGCCTTGTTGAATATGTCTTATGTCATCAGAAACCTTGGCTTGACCACGCAAAGGGCCTTCTGCGGCGTGCTATTAAAGAGTTAGGGATTAGGAGAGACCATTCGTTGATACAAGTGAGAAAAAAGGCTTATGTACGGTACGTTGAGAAAAAAAGAAAAATCACCTATTAACCCTTGTTTAGCTGGATAGTCAAATGGAAGAATTAGAAGGGAGCGATGCCCTGAAGAATAGGTACAATAATCCCATGGAACTGAAAAATTGATAAATTAAAGTGTTTTGCGGAGTACTGTCTCAGAGGCTTCGGTGGTCAGAAAATAACTGCTTCAATATGACGGAGTTTCGAGAGCCTGCAGAATTTCATGATGACGTGAGATTCGCATGAGCCTTTGATTCAAAAGTTGTTTGTCAGTCTACCATGAGAGACATTGGGTACCAGGGAGAAATGTTAGTCGTGTCATTTTTCTTTATAAGTTATGTTCACGTAAAGCCATTCAAGGAGAAAGGATGTGGTTGAAAGGAGAAAGGATGTGGTTGAAAGGAGATTGTGTGCAAATATAAATAAAAAGCCAAAACTGCTGTCATATTTTTTTCCTAATAGTAATGCTGTTAATGGAAATGTTTAAAAAGTAAGTATGCAAGGATAGGGCTTAGGAGGCAGTTGGGGAGATCTGTTTTTATTTTTCTAAACACGGATTGAAACTATAAGTAACATGCATGTTTCCTTGCCCCAGGGCTGGTGTGTGGTGTCTTGTTTGCATGCTTTAAAAAAAGAAAAAAGTTATTTTCTCTGAATAGGTAACATTATTTGTGAGGTATATTGCAACGTAATTTTTGTGATTATTTAATGGCGTTTGTTTTTAAGTAATTTTCTGATTTTTATTAAGTGGGCTGGTTGTACAATATATAGTATTCTGATTTATGTACTGTAACGGCATTCGTGTGTGTGTGTGTGCGCGTGCGCCCGCTCGCGCCATCCTGTAGTATTTGCTTTTTCGAATTGCTTGCTTAGATCTAAGCTTGTTTTTGTTGGGAATGCGAGCGATTCTTCATAGTGTAGGGAGTAGCGTGAGTGTTTTCCGAATGATGTTCGGTGAGTGGTTATCGGGACTGGTTGAAAGGTATTCTGTGGCTATGGTCTGCAAGGTCTTTGGTAAATGAGACCGTGTCTAACTTGGTTGTGGGGTCTTTTATGTGGGAGGTTAGCGTTTGTTAAAACAGCACGCTGGAAATGTCGTCTTGGGTTGATGGAAATATGATGGAGAAAGTTAAACTAAACAAGTTTGGAAGTTACGGAATTTTCCAAAGAGATTTTTGTTCTAGGTCCCAGTAAACAGTCGACCATTGTTAAAGAAAATGAACATCGAGAATATAAAAGGTTCTGGAATATACCATGTTTTCCATACATAGGTTTTCAGAATTTGGCCTTTACTCGTAATTGACTGTCAGGTTTTTGGGATCCCAGAGTTAACACAATTCTTGTCATCAAAGGTTAGACCAGGAACCACAAGGATGGCCGGCCAACCGGCGTAACTTTTATCCCAAAATTGTTCTTGGTAAAATTATACAGTCCTTATATTGTTGGTGCTGCTGACATTACCTAACTTATTTTTTTTTTTGAGGGGGGGGGGCAATGGTTTTGGAGTTATTCAACCGCAACAGTCGAGTCTTGGACTTTACCCAGTCGTCTTACATATATACATTACCATGGTCTAGGAAGTCAACCCCTGCAGCTGGGTGTGGGACCTTATCTTACCCATGTATACCTTACGATAGTTTCGGAGGTTCTCCGCCCCCACAGCTGGGACCTGGACCTTCTTGTGGCATACGTATATCTTACGGTGGTTTAGGTCTTGTACTCCCACAGCTGGGACTGGGACCTTTTCTTAGCCTATGTGTATCTTACGATGTTTCCGGAGGTCCTCAACCCCCCTCAGCTGGGTCTAGCACTTTGCGTTGTCTTACGATGGTTTCGGAAGTGCTTCATCCTCAAGGCTAGGTCTGGGAATTCGCCCAACCTTACGTATACCTTACGACGGTTTCGGAGGCCGGGTCTGGGACCTAACCTTACCTTACATATCCCAAACCATGGACTTGGCTTATGTAATTTTATTTATTTATTTTTTTTCTCGGCTGGCTTCTATTGAGCTTTTACCGTTTGTCAAAAGTTGATTGATCCGAATCTGTAAAAGTTACATACAGCCTGGTAAGGGACGGGACGTATGGTCGAACCTTGAGATGGTGGTGCGACCCTTGGGTCGTAAGGGTCAGAAGTGGCGCAGCGCGGAAAAATTCCTTTCGGGGGTTAGATTTCATAGTGCCGGTTTCAGTGGCTGATTATGAAGTTAATGTGTTGTAGGCTGAAGCATCTAGTGCCCCAAACATCAGGCCCTGATTTAGGGGGGGGGAACCTGGGGGTTATGTACTCCACCGAGCACCTGAAATTGTGCCCTACAGTCCTAATTTTGAACAGATTTGTCATAGTCGTGGATAAATGCCGGGTTGAGAATTGGAGAGGCCTTTGTTCACTGCCTTAACTAGTACCGTCCCTACGCTTCCTGTCCCACCGACCTTGTCTCCCACTTCTCTTATCTTTTTTTCCTTTTTTCTTCCCTTTTTTCAGGTTTCTCGTATTAATTATGAACTATATATCTTTTTTTCTAAAACTTTTTGATTTCTTGTTAGATTTTAAAGTGAGAGAAACAGATTAAGTGGTTAATCGTACCGTAGGCATATCTACATATGGTTGTAAGTGTTATTCGCGGGATGCAAAAAAAAAAATTAGATTTGCTTGTTTGTATCAGTTCACATTTTCATAATTGAAACTTTAATATCATTTGAAAAGCATCCATGAACAGCATATGAAATACATAAAGCATGAATTCTTCCTCAGTATATCGTGATGTTTCTTGGCGTAGAACGTAATTATGAAGGTCAGTACGGAAGTAAGTGTCTGGGAGCGAGATCTGTATGGTAAGACGGCAACGTGTGCCTGGATAAACGACTGCGGAACGGGCCGGGTCGCCCAACCGCCCCAGCCAGTATTTGAAAGTTTGGAACCGAGATAGATCGAAAGATTTTTAGGGTTTTCCTGGCTCCCCACAAATCGCGCTTAGTGCCAGGAATATGATGTAGCCGTATTTCCAGATTATAGCATTAAAACTTTACCTTTGATGAGTAGATGTTCTTGGCAGCATATTTGTGTTGGGGACGGTCGCCTCGCTCGCTAACCAACTCAACCTTCTACCCTTGTTCATCGTGCTGGGCGGAGGAGACTTTCCTCTCTCTACCGCGACAGGTTAGATGAGGTGGGGAGATATAAGTTATGATAAATTGCGTGTTTTTTTTTGGGGGGTGGCTTGATATAGACCGTATTAGTGGAGGTGGTTAGATGCAGATTGTATTAGTTGAAATTATTTCTTTTTGTCTTGCGTTAGGGGCTCCAGTCATAGACAAAAAGTCCACTTTAAGGCCGGTATTTAATTGAAATATGGAAAAAGATTATGAAAGTGAGAAAGAGACAAGGAAAAGCATTTACGTATTTTTGAGGAAGTGAAGAACCCGTTTATTAAAAGGTCAGGTCACAGCTATTTGGAAAGTCATGAGAGGGTAGAGACATGAAAAAAGTACAGAGCTGATAGAGAAGGTTAAGGGGAGCGCAGCATGAATGGCACCATAATTAAGAGCCGGCTGAGTTTCAGGGAAAGGCTTGAGGCTTCAAATTTGCCTACTTGGAAGAGACGATAGCGAAGGGTGACCTGAACGCAACCTCTTGTTTTTAAAACAGCGATGACGTAAACAGTGAACAGTTCTTCTTGATATGTAAGGATAGAACAAGGAGAGGACATAACTTGAAAATTGAGCAAGAAACTTGTTAATAAGGATGTAAAGAAGTACTTACGAATTGCAAGGATAGTGGATGAATGGAATATGATGACTAAGAACATGGCTAACGCAGACAGCACTCTTGAATTTAGGAAGTTGTATGACAGTAAAGAATGTTCAGTAGATGGAGGCCACGAATTTAAAACTCCCTCCACGTACGGTATAAATAGGTAATTACACCCACATGCGCCCACACCTTGCTTAAGCTGGGATGTACGTTTGTGCATGCATGCATTGGAGTAAATAGATTGTCCATATATACACGATTAAGAGACATTTGCAACATACAAATAGTATTTACGCCTGTTGCTAGTCCCACCGAAGGTGAATAGTTCAGGAAACCAACTTTCTTGTGGTAGATATTAGAATTGCACTCGATGTCATGGATAAGGAAATATTAAAGACAACCAGAGGACGAAACATGAAATTGAATTAAAAAAAAAATCTTGCTGAAAAAGGTCAAGAAAAATTATCGTATAAGTGTGGATCATTGAACTAGACTGATTGAGGAAACTGGAAATGTGGTGGGCATGTATAAGTAAAGAAAAAAGTTATTTGATAGTTTAGAATGTTCAGGAGATGCCCCCCTCCTCCACGACTGCAGAACTTCCTCTTCCTCGTATAGTGCAAGTAGGTAGGTAGTTACACCCTGCGGTGGCAGTGTGTGTGTATGTGTGTGTGTGGAGGCGGGCTACAGGAAAACTGACCGTTACGAATCGTACCACCTGTGTTTTTTTTTTTTTTTGGGGGGGGGAGAGGTGCGAGGGGGGGGGGTTGTGATTCTTAGTATGTGTTCAGGTTAGGTATCAAGTGGTTAATGAGCGCGCAAGAGTCGGACGATCGGAGGGGGGCGGGGAGGGAGGGAGGCAGAGTGGCAGGCCATCATAACCTCATGTCTGTTTCACGTGCAACAGGTTGGGGTAGAAATAACCCCCAGTGGTTTATACCTTGTTAGGGAAAGGGGGTCGTGTTGTGCTCGAGTGTGACTGCATGGTTAAGTGAAGACATAGATACATCAGAGAGGCAACTAGGCCCATGAAGGAGTTACGAACCCCTCTACATGTACTGTAGAAATAGGTATTTGCACACACACACACACACACACACACACACACATGCAGGCGACTGTGGTTGGAACCCACCATTTAAAAGAACTTCCCACCACACAGAAGGGTTAGCCTAGCTGCCACCTGCATCATCGTAATTGTACCTGAATATCTACTGGATCTCGCCTTATCCTCCCTTAGGGGTGTAGGATACAGTGTGGGACTAGTGGGACAACCTCTGTCTCTAGTGGTCATCCTTCCCACTGTATACGTCCTACCTGCTTGGCCAAACCTTAAGGTTATTACAGTTCGTAGAACTTTTACGTTCGCCTTCTCTTCTCTGTTCCATTTCTTTTTATACTGTTCGTCTCTTCGCTGAGGTCATGTGCCAATCTGCTTATCTTGTAAGGTTTATAATCACGTATTTTGTCTTTGAATGTCAAATATTCGTCTTTATTAATCCATGTTTTTTGTAAACTATTTTTGTTTTAGATTTCTATTTTTTTATTTTTCTCCAAATTGCTACTGCGGACGTTCTCTTCTTTTTTTTTCTCTATCTTTTCTTTATTTTCTTTTTTACCTTCTGTGCATCATATTATTTCTTCTGTCTGTATTTGTTGTTCGCCTTATTTTTTTTCCTTTGTAATTATGTTTTGTTTGCTGATCTGCGTGTGATATGAAGGTGTTTCTCGGGATTTTTTTTTCTTGTGGTTGTTAAGTTTGGCCAGGAGAATGAGGCATTCCTCTTGAGCTAGTCCATCGGCGAAGCTCTTTATCATTCATACCCTTCCTTTCGTGTAGAGTTTTCCTGTACATGTTTCAGTGCTTCCGTATTCTTGTCACCTCTCACAACCTGTCACCGTGGTCTCAGTGCAGTACAAACATCGTCATTGATCTCCTCCACTCCTCCTCCTCATGCGGTTGTGTGTAAATATTTCCCTCTACACTATGGGGAGAGTTCGACAATCGTGGGATCCCACCACTAGATTTTTTTTCCCTTTCGTTTTAATCAATAAGTAGCTGAAAAAAATAACTTGTATACTGCACATACAGTTTCATGACTTAGTGTATGTATGTATGTACTTCAGCTATGCGCCGCCCTTGCAATAAAATAATACTTCTTCACGTGTTTGCAGTAAGCTTCTTGCTTAGATTTTTGTCACGACCTTCGGCCACTCTCTCATGACGTCTCATGAAGTACTGTTGACTATCGACGTAGCCCGTCTGTGTTTGGAAACTTGACGGCTGCAGTGTAACCAGGTCACCCCAATATCGTCTCTCCTCCGAGTTTGACACATTAGTAGCACACAGCCTCTCAATTACAGCTCTGTTCTTATACTTCAGGGACCGTGCTGGTTACTTTTCTCTAGGTTGTCAATTAACTAAGTTCCTGTGCTTCTTCATAGTGCGGGTACCAGACGCGGTAATTGTATTCCAGTTATGTGGAACACGGCCGGATGAGGGTAGGGACGGCGGAGCGGCGTCCGGCGAGGTAGCGCTCTCTTGCGGGCCTGTGTAGACTTGTATCTTTGTATCTTACTGGGTTTCTCCGAAGAAGGCTTATGCGTAAACCGAGACGTTGGAAGAATAAATCACAGAAGCTCTCCTTTATGTTTACTCACTATACCTATTCGAGTACTGAGCATACACCATGAAAAAAGCATGATGCCCTCCAACACCGAGACTCGAACCTCTGCCACTTGTGTGGGAGCTTGGTACGCTAACAACTTTGCTATGGAACCCATGGTCTCGTTAGCAAAGTGGTTATCGTACCCAGCTCCCACACATATAGCAGAAGGTCGAGTCCTGCTGTCGGAGGGCATTATGTGATATATATATATATATATATATATATATATATATATTTTTTTTTTTTTCCGCTGTTTCCCGGGTTAGCTCCATGAACAGTTGAAGAAATTGCTTTGTTTGTTCACCTCCTCTCTACCTTGTCCTGTGTATTGGGCCGCAGTCAGAGCTCTCTGTGCACAACCAGGCCTCACATACCTTATTTCGGCCCAATGATAGCATGTCCCTCCCAGTATACCACATCCTTCCAGTTCACCCTGTCCCATGCTCGCCTCACACCCTCCTGCATGTTCCAAGCCCCCGAGCTGCCAGAGCACCCATAACTCCATCCTTCTCACCTCTTCCGTGATTTTCCACTTTTCCTTGTTGCTTATGCTCCAGACATGTATACTCCCCAGCGTCATCCCCGCCTCACCCTAATATCCGAACCATTGCGGCACACCCTCTCCACCCGTCCTTACCCAAGTCCGATGCTCTGCGGATGCCCCCACCCTCTCACTCACCGCTCAGACAGCCACACAGTTTGCCAGGTACACTTAGCGAGCGTATGCCTTTGTATAACTTCCGCGCTGAGGAATACCTTTTGACCGGTGTTGAAAACACTTTTAGGTCATTTCCATTCAGACTCATATTGGCAAGGGAGTATGGAGGCGGGGCTATCACCCCCTCCCCCCCTCCCCTTGAGTTATATAATACACAGTAAACTTTCTCATTAATGATTAAGATTGATATATTTTAACTATTTAAACCTTTTTATTCCTTTCAAGGAAAATTAAATGAATATCCACATATACTTAACTGAGTGATTAACACTGGTGATTACTGAAACCACCTCCTTATTTCCACCACCTACCCAAAACTCTGACGTATGTTAATAATAACGAAAAAATTTTCTTAAGCCAGCCAAAAGTAAAGTTGTTTCATTCATCAAATAAAACTTTCTTGTTCATTACATTCAGCTGTTTTATGCATCAACTATAAATTTATTTACTCAGAAGGTATTCAGAAGTGGTCGCGGGTCTTAAACTTACTTCCTTGCAGCAGATGTATTGAATTACATGAGAATGTAAGTAACAGGAATAATTGAAGACAATTTCCCAGTGACTTGAAAAAGGCTAGACTTTACTAAGATACAGCGTGTTCGTACATACACACCACACTTGCTCTGACTTTTTTTTTTATCGTTGTCTTTGTTGAGTTTGTAAAAAAAAAAGAAAAACGTAAGAGACGATATCAATTCAAGCTGCTCTCAAAAAATAAATCTTAAGAAATTGTTTCCAACTAGACAAC
This sequence comes from Panulirus argus, assembly GCA_038088735.1. Classification (NCBI taxonomy): domain Eukaryota; kingdom Metazoa; phylum Arthropoda; class Malacostraca; order Decapoda; family Palinuridae; genus Panulirus; species Panulirus argus. Next base: position 400 of record JAYMFT010225305.1, on the reverse strand, counting down.
ATTGGCTTTCTTTCACTGTTCCTTAGCCTCATTACCTGACATTTACATGGATTGAATTACACCGTCCTTCATAATCGGCCCCCTCCCCTCCCCATACCCTTTCCACCCCCTTGGCCAAATCCTGGATACGCACCTAGATACTGGGGGGGGGGTTCCCCCCACCCCCCACCCACTCGGGTGTGCGGAGCCTTGGTTGTGTCATGCTCGGGATGTTTCGAGAAGTGGCGTAACGGCGCAGCAGATTAGATAGAAAAAAATAGTACATGGTGTGGGTTGTTTGGTTAGGTGGTTAATCGGGCTGTCGACTCGTTATTCATCTGTCAGGTCGTTATGGCCGTCAGCTTGAGGTTATAACTCCTCCCCCCCCCCCCCCCAAAAAAAAAGAAAAAAAAAAAAAGAA
>JAYMFT010225273.1:0-11287 GCA_038088735.1 Panulirus argus | reverse complement strand
CGCACATTATTTACCTCCTTCCAAAACATCTTTTTATTCTCCCTAAAGTTTAACGATATTCTCTCACCCCAACTCTCGTTTGCCCTCTTTTTCAACCTTTGCACCTTCCTCTTGACCTCCTGCTGTTGAATAATCATCTCTACCACTGGTAATTATCAGGAGTCCAACAGACTGTTTATCTTTTGTAACATTTCTGTGATGCCTTATACAGCTGTATATATTAACCCATAATCCTGTTTACCATGTTCAGATCTCATGTAATACAGAAACTTTAAACATATCATGTACTTCCAAGCCTACATATATAATTCTAGGAGTTGGTATATCAGCAGTGAAAGAAGTGAGAATATATTTCAAATGCTATCCTTTTTTATCAATATATTTAAGCAATGGTTTCACCTAATGTTTACTGGAAGTAGTCTTCTGCAGTCTTCAATCCCTATAGCCTAGACTAAGCCCAGGCTGCTGGGTTGGTTAACTGGTCAACCAAGCTGATAGAAGCAACATCCCACAAGTCCAATTAGCCCACACAGCCTGGCTGGTCGGCTACACTTGGTAGGTACTTGTCCAGGACAATCTTAAATCCCATGGTGTTTCTGATGGCTGCAGACAAGGCAGTGGAAAAATCTCGGTTCCTAGTTGTTTTAAGTGTTCTCGTTTTGTGCATAACACACCTTTGTATTTCAGAGGCAGTATTTTACAGTCTTCCATTCCTGCTGGGCCTGTAGAAAGTTATGTTGGATTTCAGAGGTTGTATTTTATAGTCTTCAATTCCTGTTGGACCTGTAGGAAGTTGTTTCCAGTAATTCAGTCCCTTAACCATGTTAATGTGGACTATGAAAGATCTCTGGTACACTTTCTAATTCTCCAAATTTGCCATACTTGTTGGGTGACATTACAGAACAGCAACATTCTAATCATGAGAGAACTAACACCTTAAAAAGTACCATCCCTGGTTTTTCTTCCCTCTTGAAAGTTTACAGGATTCATCCCACTACATTTCTCGAGGAGGCAACGACTGATCTGTTGTGTACATTATAGGCTAGATTGTTACACATTGTTATATCAAGGTCTTTCATAATATTCATTTGGTTTATGACAGTGTCTGTGTCTGTCCAGTATTCTGTATTGCTTAAGATTTCTTCATTTTCCCTATGCTAGAGTGATTTCTTCATTTTCCCCATGTTAGAGAAGTGGAAATCTAGCCCCACTGTAAAGCAAACTGTTCTCAGTGGTCCAATGGAAGACTTGCATTTGTCTCTTTGAAGCCTTGCAGTTTACTTGAGCACCAATCTTCATACTTTTTAAAGCATCATCTGTAAAAATATAAAACTGTGATTCATGTTCAAGTGAATGTCAGATATGAGTCTGAAGAACATGAGTGGTGCATATACATTCCTTGGGGAATGAGATCTTTACTGCAGAACTGGAAATGGCCTGTCTTACAGCTACCTGTTGTGATTTATTACTCACTATATTATACATCTCCAAATTTTTCTGTTTTTCCCATCTTAAACACTTATCAAATACTTTGGAAAGTTTCTGTGCATAACATCAGCATTCTGTTTGTTCTTGGAGCCACAACATTCTTTTTGTAGTTGTCAAGCAACTGACAGTGGCAAGATCTTCCTGCCCTAAAACCATGTTGTCCTGGGTTACGCAGTACGTTGAGTGTCTTAAATTCAGTCAGTTCGCCTCTTATGACCCTTTTGAAGATTTTATTAATGTGCTATGTCATCACTGCCTCTTAGGACTCTCTTGAAGATTTCATTAACGTGCCACGTCAATACTATCAGTTGAAAGTTTTTTGGTAGGGGGTGATGTGTGTCAGCTTCAAACTTTCTGGGATGATGCCAAAATCTAGCCAGTTTCTATGGAGGATCAGTAATAATCTACTTTTCATGCACCACTTTACCCATACATCCATCAAATCTTCCTTTATGGTACGGGTTAGTGCACTTCAAAGAAATGTCACTTATCTATAGCAAGAGAAAAGGAAGCAGAGAGACCAAACCCAGCTTGGGTTGTACTGTAAATGGAAAGTGGTTTCTCTTTTTTTTGGTTGGAAAACTGGAGATTAAATAAAAGTCACTATGAAATATATGAAAACAAACCTTTCCAACCTTATCTTACTAAACCAGTGAATTCAAAACAGCAATCCTAAGAGGCAATAATAGTAACATGGAATAACCAATTCCCTAACAAGGAAATCCATACCATAGAGTAACAGACCATCACATTCAATATATTTAGCTGCCCTTGCTCTATTGTTGACATTTCACAAAATAACAGGAGACAATTAAAAAAAATCCATACCCATCTAAAAGCCCTTAAATACTTATAGAAAGTCCTGTGGTTATTCACCATCTTAAGCAATACAATGAAACTGCTCTGGATATTTGATAATTTTGTTTCAAAAAGATTGAGGATGGAACAATAATCACAAAGCAAGATTTGAATCATCATATTTTCTTCAGCAATACTGAATAAAGCCAAATTGGTGAGGGATATGAATATCTTGTACAACGGAAGGCCAATTAAAGTAAACATAGGCGGAAAAAATATACCTTTAAAAACCTTATCTAACCTCCCTTAGAGTAGAGAATCAAATATATTACCAATATCCTAGTCGAAACATACAATACAATCCCTGTGCATCAAGACAATTGCTAACAAATGGCAACAGACAACAGACCAAGCAACCGTTCCTCCTAACTCCCAATCTCACCACAAGCAACAACTCCAAGTGGTCTGTTGCAGAAACAAGATGAATGTCATTTTATTTCTACTCCATGTCCTGACTCCTAAGGAAGGTTTACCAAGTTTGTTAAAAATTTTTAATTTTCTTAATGAGTCATACCAACTTTCACATGCAATTAGCTCAACATTTTCCCTATGTCTATAACCCTCATCACTAATGCCTTCCTTAAAGAATAAAACTCCAAAGCAAACACTGTAGCTTTTATTCCTTTCTTAAAATATTGCATTACTAGTGTTGAACAAAATCAATTGGTACTTTAAAGTTCAGCTCCACATTGCTGTTAGCCCTGGGGAATAGCTACTTATGATTCAGGTCATTTGTGCATTTCATTGTGATTACAGAAATACCTGTGACAAACTCATCTACTGTATCTTTCGTATCAAATGATACCAATTAGAGCAACAATAGCATACCAGTGGAATAGCAGAGTGAATTAATGTGAAAGTTGGTAAATACAACTGAAAAAAAATCAACAAAACCTATGAAAACCTCATCTAACCTCCCAAGCAATCAAGATTCATTTCAATAATCAATACTCTAGATGATATATACGTCACTCTTGTGATTACGCACTGCCAACATGTCACTGCATGTAAAAAAAAAAAAAAAAAAAAAAAAAAAAAAAAAAAAAAAAAAAAAGCATAATCCTCTGCAGGAGACAAAGTTGATGTTAGCATATTCCTAAGGTTGTTTTGTGTACCATGTAACTTGTATGGAGGAGTGGTGACTGAGAGGGTGGTAGCATACACAAAGCATAAGCTTGAAAGAGAAACATGGTTTCAGGAGCAGCAGCAGAATGTGTGAGAAATACTTAAAGAAACAGGATTTGTAAGTGTCATTTATGGACCTGGAGAAAGCATATGAGAGTTGATACAGATGCTTTGTAGAAAGTGTTATGAAATAAATGGCATGGGAGGAAAACTATTAGATGCAGCGAGGAGATTTTATGGAAAGAGAGCTAAGCGTGTGTACTAGTAAGTTGAGAGGAGGGTGTTGGTTCCAGGTGATGGCAGGACTGCAGCTTAGTGTAAGATGTCATGTATGTTGTGTTTCTGGATGGTTTTATGCTGGAGGTAAATGCAAGGGTTTTGGACAAAGGGGTAGGTATGCAGCCAGTAGGGGATGGCGGGGACCTGATTATTGAGGAATATGTTTGTTTGCTTATAACAGATTCAAGTGAGAAAGTGCAAAAGTTGGTATATGAGTTAGGGAGAGTGTGTGTTAAAGGAGCAAGTTGAGAGTAAATGTGAATAAAAGCAAAGTAATCAGGCTTAGCAGGGCAGAGGGACAGGTTAACTGGGGGTGTGTGTTTGAATGGAGAAAACTTGGAGGAAGTGGGACGTTTTAAATATTTGGAAGTGGACACAGCAACAAATGAATCCATGAAATCAGAGGTGAGTCATAAGGTGGGTGAGGGGAAACAAAGCTTCTGGGAGCATTGTGGAAGCTGTGGAAAGAGCAGTCACTCACTATCTGGTAAGGTGAAATGGGTATGTTTGAAGGTACAGTAGTCCTAATAATGTACAGATGCAAGGCATGGGCTGTAAGTGAGACATAGGGAAGAGGGTGAATGCGATGGAAATGAAATGTTTTGAGGACAATATGTGGTGTGAGGATGGTTGATCAAGTAAGTAATAATAAGGAAAGAGAGAAGTATCATAATAAACAGCATGGTTGAGAGAGCTGAAGAGGCATACTGAAATGATATGGACATATGGAGTGAATGAGTGAGAAGAGGATGACAAAGAGGACATATGTGTAAAAGTGGATAGGGAAAAGGAGATGAGAGAGACCAAACTGGAGATGAATGGATGCTGAGTAAGATTTTGAATGCTCAGGGCCTGAACATGAATGAGGGTGAAAAACGTGCATGGGATTTTGCGAAATGAAGCAATATGGTACACCAACGGTCAACATGCTGTCAATGGACTCAAACTAGGGCATATGAAGCAGCTGTAGAAACCACAGAATAATATTTGGGGCCTAGTTGCATATAGGGGCTGAGAATGGATGTAAGTGAATGAGGTCTTCTCTTAATCTGTTCCTGGTGCTAACTTACTAATGCAAGAAACAACAAACAAGTATGAATAAAATATTCCCATAATCATTTTGGCTACAACTGAGGTTAGGCAAAGTCTTTCTACATTCTGATGATATTTTACAAAAGTTATATCAACCTTTACACTGACAAAATGAGTTATTTAGTTGGGGTACCTGGCTATTTAATGTCAATAGCTTACACAGTCAGCTACAGACCAACTCCATACCTCAATACTGGTTTAAACTTTAGAGACTAAAATAATAAGTTCAGAGCATATTTTGAAGCATTATGTTTTATCAAGCAATATCAAACAAAGCCTGACTTAGAAATGAATCCTATGAGAGCCTACTAACCACCAAAATTCATTTAGGCCTCGTCTTAGGTGTTAAGATGTGATCTAATACAGGTAATTGGGGTTGAAGACCTCCGAAGACTTCACCAGGTATTCAGCACCTTGTTTAACATCATTAAATATGAAAGATAAAAAAAAAGATCCATCTTTCGCAGGTGTTTCTGTAATCACAACATACTGTAAAAAGCACTTAAAACAAAAAAAAGTTAGTTTTGATGCTGAGCTAAAACAGCATCCCACTCTCAAGATAATGTACCCCAATTACATAAGTAATAAATTAAAAGAACACTGTTATCTATAACATAAACACTCTGCGCTTAATAATGTTTAATACAAACATATATAATCCTTCAATTCCTGCTCTGCAACCATTGTTCTATGCTCTAAACACGACACTAGCACTGCAGAATGCAATCTGTCAATAGTCAAAGTTAACAACACTGTACAGCTAAACTGACAAATTACGTAATACTCAAACTTCAAAGCTGGTTTCAATACTTAGGAAAACTGAGAATTTTCTTGTCACAGTTGGAATTGGATTTCTTGTCCAGTACATCACTGGAACGAAACTTGTGACAAGAAAGAGCCCTCCTCATGTGACCCTTGTTGAAAATTGACCTTACTTTTTTCAAACTTGTCACTAATGTGAACATTTCTTGATATGTGCAACAATTTTTCTTCAAAAGAAATAATCAGATACACAAAAGGTGGTGCAATAAAAGTAAACAATTCATATGGTAGTGGTCATTTTGCGAAAAAGTCAGCATTGGTGGGTTCAATATTATTTTGCCAGCTAGTTTATTTCCAACATTGTTTTGTTTCCTTTGAACTACCTGAGAGCTACAATGACAAAGGCTAGGTGTTGGAAAACCAGGAGGCACATTACCCCCTGGTTGAAGGTTGGGTAAGGTTGATTTAAATGATTCTTCTAACCCAATACTCTCCCTAAACTTAAAGGTGGAGACAGGTATGAGCTCTCCTACATCCCCAATGACTTTGTACCATTAAAACTAATCTTTTGTTCCTCAGAAATGATATCTGTACCTATCATATCTCAATGTCTGCAAACCTTTTCTAAAACCTTTTCTATAGGAAAAGACAAATTCAGTAATAATGTGAAAAATATGAAATGAAACTAGTCTTTAACCATATAAATATTCAATGCAAGCTACCTACAGTAGTCAAACACCCAAAAAACACTAAGATCTGTCATTTCTGAAAAAAATAAAACACAATTATCAGTAATTCCATTTGAACATTAATATCCAATAAATTCATATAAATAAATCTGCCACTGTTGAATCTTATCACAACAGCAGTGATCACTTAAACATATGTTCTTTAAGGATAAAGAAGATTCTTTGATTGGTATTGCCTTCTTTTACATATCTGTAACTATAGAAGAAATACAATACTAACACAAGAAACCTCACCTACTATACCCCAATATTCTTTAAAGTGGATGCTGCAGATGGAAGAGTTATATACATGAACATGATTTTTCATGATTCTGATAAGGTAATAGAAGTAAAACTCTAAAGAATTATCAAACAATTTACTTACACTTGCAGTTAAAGCAAAACTACCCTCAGATTTAAAGTTACATCCAGTGAAAAGCAGTAAAATGTCAATTTTCATTTCTAATAACAAGTAATTCTTACACCGTAAGGTATCTAAAACCATTACAGTATGTAACGGAATTTCCCAATGATTGTGTGCAACTTTACACAACACTATATCATGAATAGTTAATGGGAAATGGCATTGTGAGGGGCACCTCCCTGGCTAGGAAAAGAAAGCTAATGAATGGGAATGATGGAGGTTTAGTGTTATCCTTTGATATACAATTATACTTCCCTCTGGAATGCTGTAACTGCTATGCAATCTGATACAAAAATAACAGCAGCTACATGAATAATTGGTACAAGTTTTCATAACACAAGTATAAAACTGCTTTCGTTGATACTGCCCTATGGGCCTATGACGCCAGGAATATTAAAACGCAGTCAAACATTTCTACTGCATAACTATGGAAATACAGCCTAAGGATTAGGCTTAAAGTTAAAGAGCCTGGCATAAAAGTAGTGCTAAACCAGTTCCCAGTACCTGCTTAAGCTAGTCACCTGACTTAAACCATGGACCACAAAACCACAAGCTTCAATCTCCACTGAGAGTGACAATTAATGTGATAAAAACCCTAATTAAAAATCATATCTTAAAACTGATAATCATTAATGGGTGAGTAAAGACACAGAAAGCTTACAATTTTTTTTTTCAAGGACCAACACCTCAAAGAAGGAGCACTGGATTAAATACTGTATTCAGCAGAGCTGATATACACTCTCCATGTTATACAGCTGTCCCTTTCAAAGCCTCCCTCACTCCAGGATATAAGGCTACCAAATCAGAGATGACTCACCATCACAAGGAAAACAGATTCATGGAACAAAAATGGCTGTCCACTAATATGAGGAAACTCCTGAGTGAAAATTCATATTTAACCATAAAGTTACGCCTGAGAAGGTGGATGTCTTAATTTCTCTCGTCCTACATCTGTGCTCGCCTCAAATTCCACTTCCAAAAGTGAAAATGACAATCGACTGTCGGGTGTTTTATTCCCCCCACCCCCCATTTTTTTTATCAGCTGTATAATAAAATCTGTGTAAACGAAAGGCTTTGAGGTGAAGCAGGGAGAGGTGAGAGTAGGTGGGAGAGACCCAAGTGCCAACCCGACGAGTGTCAGCTGAGCGGCCCTCCCACCACCTAATGTCAGCCGGCGTCCCTCCCCCTCCTCTGCTGACACCAGTGCCTCCCGCTGACACCAACAGGGCCACGGCTCACCTACCTGACGGTGTTTGGTGGAAGTATGTAGCAAAGGGTTTGTTAGGGTGATACCGACCCGCCGCCGTCACGAACTGCTGTTTCTTATGGTTGTGACTCTGCATCTCAATTTCAGAGGAGGACTAGAGTCCCCATAGAGATGACCCTACGATTAGGGAGATTTTTTACAATTATCTCCGTCTAATTCCACCAGAGACCACATAAGCACCTTTTGATGCACTAATGATTTCACTAAGTATATCTTTTGACACTAGAAGCTTATATTAAGGCCGATGGCCAACGAAATTATAGAATATTCTTCACAATGGCCACCTTCAGCGGTAGAGCTTGGAGCTACCCAACAGTTGTTGAATGTTTCCCACAACACTTGCGGCGGGAAGTTCAAAACATCGAGACATGATTAACCAATAATAATGTTATGGGTTTATCCCATTACTTGGTTAACTACACATTATTTGAACATATTCATAGAATGCGTCTTCATGTGTAACCCATTCTGATAATTATACGCTTGGTAAGGAAAGGCCAAAACAAAACTCGCCTGGCTACATGACAGCTTGCAGTCGACATTGGCGACGCTCCTGCCATCTATGAATGACTTCACGAATTATGAAAAGCAATGTTGCCAAGCGTTAATTGTAAATGATATATTACCTGCATTATTTCTTACAATAACTTTTAATTTGTTATTATTTCCCATCTGATTTACTTTATTAGAAAGAAACACCAACTCAGATATGGATGCGGCTGAATACTTGGGTACAGTAAGTGTCGCAAAGGTCATTACCCTTTTTATTGATTAGCAATATTGATTGCCAAAATATATGAAGCTAGAACCGAAAAACAAAATATGAATTGTTAGCATAGTGACATCACCATTTCATTACAATGGAGTGGAAGAAACTTCCTTTCTGACCTCTGTATAAGCTCAGTAAAGGATATGGAATTTTATTGCATTCTTCAAGTTTCCTGACTCTGTGCAATGTTAGATAAATTATCAGGAGCCCATGGACATCGTAATGCTCCAAAATGAAGGGTAAGAATTTTTCTTTTGACTAAATTATTTCTTGAAATAAGACGAATCACTACACATCATCCTATATATATATATATATATATATATATATATATATATATCCTTTATCCTCCCACTGTCTCTCTTCCTGTCTGTTTTTACTTCTCGCTTCCTTTGTCCAACTCAGTTATTCTTTGTTTATATCTCATCATTTACCTCCTTTTTTTTTTATCTCTATCTGCCTTTATCTCTTCATGCAGTGCACAGGACAAAGGACTGGGCTATTGCCCCGGTCTCTGTGGATATACAAAAACTATACAAGATACTTTTTGGTGGTTATACAACTCAGGAACTTCGTAATGCTGTGGCCGTGCAGTTTGAGCGAATATGTTAGAATTCTAAATATGAATGGTGGCCGAATGCGAGGTCCGAACCCAGAGGAACATAGATGCTTTAGTATCTTCAGATAAAGTGTAGATAGGGATGGACGTGTGACAAATGAGAGAAGTGCAGCGTTAATTGGTGACGCTCAGGTATTCTGTATTGTTATTTGTAATATAGTTTAGCTAATTTTATTGCGCCCCGTCAGGAAATGAATTATGCGAAAAGAGAGCTTTTTAGTGGTTGCCGTAGCCTAGCTGTTCCACTTGGTAGCTTTAAACACATCAATCACGAGTTTTCATCTAGGCCCCACTGGATCACGTCATCACGTCACCATGTTTATTCAGTGTCATGAGAGGAAGTCACATGACATATGACAGCAATATCACTGATTTTTATTCGTTAAAAACAAACTTCCATGTCCACCAGACGACAGGAAACCAGCTCATAAAACAAACTTTGTTGGAACTCCTAAGATTACGACAAGAAGTGGGAAAAATATGGTAGTCGCTCCTGTAGAAGTCCCAGTCGTTCTCCGTACAGCCTACGGCCCTGTGTGGAGGTGGGCAAGTCACAGCAAACCTTGCATCAGGTGTCTGTCACTTGACTGTCTCGATACTGTGAACAGTGGTATGAAGTATATGGTGATGGGAAGTGTGAATGATTGCGTTCCCTGCTGGCGTGATTCTACCAACGAAACTCACGCGGGTGGCAGGTGAAACACTCTAGGAACAAGCCCTTGAGTGACTAAAACCAAATTCATTCCATGACTTCGATGGTACAGACTCCATGAAACACATTATTTAAGGGTTTTGCACAGACATTGCAACTGCTCAGTGGTGATTCTCAGATGTGTAAGGAAATCAAATCAGATTATTTAAATTCCCCTTAGGTTAACGACACAGAGCATGTTGAACTGAGTAGCTTCAGTCGTGTGTTTTGCTGACACTACCAGTATATTAGGAAGCCTCTTTAACAACATAGATTTAGCTAAACATAGCTATGGGTTGTACCTTCAGAAATATGCAAGTAAGCTCCAGCCAGCCTAGCTGTTTTGCGAAGCTTATACATCAATATATGTATTGCCCATAACAAGCTTATGCGTCAATGTCCACTACATCGTTGCCATACTCTTAGTAAATGGAATCACAATCTCTCCTTTAAAGAGTATTATCAAGGCCCCTACTAAAAGTAAAAACTACAGGCCCCTTAGTCACTGCTACATTTTTAAAAATCCTGGGACGAGTTCTGACAGAAACAGCCGTGCTAGGTTTCTACCGTGGATCAACAATCGCTTTAGGGTATCTGGGTATCTACATGTACCTACACCTAATATTACTGTAACGCAAGCACCTCACCGTTATGTAGATGGTGTTTCTTTTCTGTTAATAAACTTTTGAAATATGAAATCTGAATCTGTAGTATCTGCTCCAATTTTCGATGCTCTCCAACGATCAGCTAATCGAAAGGTGTAAATGTGTTTGTACGTGAGTATGATACGCTATAAACAACATTGTGTATGGCATTTACACTTAAGAAATCTCCAGCTGGATATAAATGACAGGCTGAAATCGACTGTTCTCTAAGTTTTACGGACAGCTTCACTACGATTACAAATGTTTTTCCTTATCTTTGAGGACTGTCCATAAAATGGTTCTAAGTGTAATCTAGTATGTGATTACTGCTTGGTTATTACAAGGAAAGTTTTCCACTCTTGTTTCTCCGTCTCTTAACCTTGTATATATGTACCGTCTTTAGTCTTTTGTACACACACACACACACAGATAACTCAGAACATGCTTAATGCAAACAGCATAAATAATTGTAAAAAGATGTATTGATAGTAATATATATATATATATATATATATATATATATATATATATATATATATAT
>JAYMFT010225262.1:0-11288 GCA_038088735.1 Panulirus argus | reverse complement strand
GACTGTGGGGGGGGGGGGGCGATGAAAGGCGCGCGTGTGTGTGTGTGTGTGTTAGAGAGAGAGAGAGAGAGAGAGAGAGACCAGCTTTCCTGGGCATTCGGACACGGACAATGAGGGAGAAAGTGCTGGTGTTGGTGAGGAGGGAAGACAATAGCACTTCCCAGACACTTCCGTCGCCCCTCACTTCCACCTGGCGGCGCCCCCCTCCCCCCCCCTCCCCACCCGCCTGCCGCTGCGCCACCTGCAGCAGGAGAGCTCCCGATTATGTCGCCATTTCCGGATTCTGTAGCCGCCATGTGCAGGACGCCAGACTAATGATTGTTTTTTTTTATTTCTTTTTCTGTATTAGGAAATGGCGCGCGATCTATGGCTCAGTAGACATTCCCACATTTCCCCCAACACAGTAAACATTCGCCCCAGGACGACCTGCCCCCAACACAGTAAACATTCACCCATGACGACCTTCCCTAATACAGTAAACATTCGCCCAGGACGACCTACCCACAAAGACTGTAAACATTTGCCCTGGACGACCTGTCCTCCAACTCTGTAAACATTCGCCCCAGGACGACCTGCTCCCATGAGTAAACATTTCCCCCAGGACGACCTACCCTCGACACAGTAAACATTCGCCCCACGACGACCTGCCCCCATCAGAGTAAACATTCGCCCCAGTGCGGGGGTTTTGCACACTTCCGGAACAGCTTTCACTTCCTCGCCTCCTGCCCAGCCGGGCCGCCCGCCCTCCCTCCCTCCCTCCCCAGTACCGGGCCACACAACAGGGCAACGTGAACACGAAATTTGCTCAATTTCCAAAAAACCCGTGAAAAAAAACGATCACATTTCCGGTAAAATAATCATCTAAATTACACTGAATCACCAGGTAAAATGGAAGGTACTCAAATTACATTACATCATAAGACATAAGGCATCCGGTAAAATGAAATCATTCAAATGTACAATAAATCATCAGGAAAAATGCAATTATTCAAATGTATAACAAATCATACTGTAAAATGCAATTATTCAAATAACCACTAAACCATCCGGTAAACTGGTGGTGCTTCAATTAGTACATTAATTCATCCGGTAAAATATAATAATTCGAACAGTGTGTTAAAAAAAAAAAAACAACAATAGATAGGCTTTCCCAAACACACACACACACACAAATACATAAACTATCAATTCTTTATACAGAAACCCAGTACCAGTACCCAGTTATAGAGAAAACCAGTACCAGGACCCAGTTATAGAGAAACCCAGCACCACTACCCACTTATAGAGAAACCCAGTACCAGTACCCAGATGTACAGAAACCCAGCACCAGTGCCCAGTTATAGAGAAACCTAGTGCTAGTTCCCAGTTATAGAGAAACCTAGTACTTGTTCCCAGTTATAGAGAAACCCAGTACCAGTACCCAGTTATAGAGAAACCTAGTACTAGTTCCCAGTTATAGAGAAAGCCAGCACCACTACCCACTTATAGAGAAACTCAGTACCAGTACCCTGTTGTACAGAAACCCAGTAACAGTACCCAGTTATAGAGAAACCTAGTACTAGTTCCCAGTTATAGAGAACCCAGTACCAGTGCCCAGTTATGGAGAAACCTGGTTTTTATTCCTATGATAACCTGCTTTCAGTATAAGAAAACAGGTAATGAAACCAAAGTTTTCAAAGCTGCAATGAAATAATTACAGACGCCGATACAGTCATACACAAATGCAACAATTACTACTAACAAAAAAATGACTTAATTAATACATGAACCCAATGTTCTGTCATACAAAAACGCCATCCTCAGGAATACCAGTTTTGGCAGATAAAAAAAAAAAAAAAACAGTATAAATCATAAATGAACTCGACACAAAGCCACAGAAACCCAGTAATCACTTCCTCGAACCGAAGAAAAACCCAGTAATCAGTTATTCAAACCCAACAAAAAAACAGTAATCACTTCCTCGAACCGAACATAAACCCAGTAATCAGTTACTCAAACCCAACAAAAAAACAGTAATCACATCCTCGAACCGAAGAGAAACCCAGTAATCAGTTATTCAAACCTAACTAAAACCCAGTAATCACTTCCTCGAACCGAACAGAAACCCAGTAATCAGTCATTCAAACCCAACAAAAAACCAGTAATCACTTCCTCGAACCGAACAGAAACCCAGTAATCAGTTATTCAAACCTAACTAAAACCCAGTAATCACTTCCTCGAACCGAAGAAAAACCCAGTAATCAGTGCCTCGAACCCAAAGAAACACAGTAATCAGAAACTATTACTCAGTTACTCGAACCCAACGTGCATCCAGTAATCAAATGCTCGGACGAAGCAGAAACCCTTGTGGCCAGAGCCGGGCTAACTCTCAACAGACGCCCGGCATTTCGTTACCAATTCAGCGACACAGGGAACTGATTACGGACGCTCACTACCCCAGCTACTGATCGTAGGACAGACGGGTGCTGCACGAGATGGGCTACTGCCGGTTCCCTACAGACGGATGCTCCCACTGCCGGTTCCCTTGGTTCCGCTGCCTTAGGGACAGGTGGACTACTCCCGGTCGCCTGGGTCTGCCGCCCTGCGGACGGAAGGATTCCTGACCTGGGCACACCCCCGGACACAAGCCGGTCCGAACATCGTCCGTAAAGTCTCTCATGACACAAATGTGGTCCACTCAACCATCTCGTGAGAGACGCGACCACGCATGACCTGGTCCCTTGGTCTGAGATCTCTCCACATTCCGTGACTCGCAGCCGTGATCAGATGACGTTCCTTGAACATTCCACTGAGGAGGTGATCCCTAATCCAATAACGATCCTTCCACAATCCACGACACGGATCCCCTAGCGGCAAAAGAACTCCTTCCGGACTCCATGGCTTGGATCCTTAACGTGAAAACGTCGCTCCTGCATTCCTACCGTGATCACTAACTGGGACCCCTGGTCAGGAAACGTTCCCTTGAAAATCCGTAACTCGCATCCCTAATCCGTAATCGTTCCCTCCGAAATCCGCGACTTAAGATCCCTAATTCGGCAACGCAACGTTCTTTCCAGAATCCTTGACAGTGAGTGAATTATACAAGCATTCCAACTATGTCCCCGAAGGTCATGCGAGAGGTCATGGAAACCGAAGGCTATAAATTCAAGCCACACTTCACACTCCCTTTCATCCGGCCACGCAATTTCTGGCCAGGCCAGTGCATACCACTCCATCATTATCACACACTCCCCTCGATGCTGGGGACTCCCTCACCATCCACACATATACTCTCTTATCAACCTCCCCTCACTAAGTCTCTCCGGGTGTCCAAACCACTTCGGAAAGCACACCCTCTTTGGCTCTCTCTCACGCTGAGGTCGTTTATGACGTTCCTTCGTCATCAACTGTATTGCCGGTGAAGTCCCCTTAACACCGCACTACGCATCTACTGTTCTGGTGATGAAGGAACCTCGACAGCCCCTCGCCATCCAGTGTCCTGGTGATGCACTGTGACCCACCGTATCCTGCTCAAGCGTACGGAGAGCCCCTGGTGTCTCCACCACTCCCTCTCTCTCTCTCTCTCTCTCTATATATATATATCCCTGGGACTCGGCCATATCCACCCACCTACCTAACCACAACCTATCCTTCCTCTTAACTGTGTGTCCCGCTACTCTGTCGTCTCCTCTTCCTATCCTTCAGCGTTACTTATTCAAGACTCCGAATATCGTGGGCACTCGCCCCCTTCCATTCTCTGCCATTAAAGGTTTCTGGTTTCCAAACCACTTTCAACTCTTTGACGACCCTGTGTGTAGTTTGACGCAATTCACTCGGACGGCTTCCAGCCTCAGACAACACCATCCCCTCCCAGCTCACTTTCTCCACAAATAACTAAAATCAGTCTCGTTCCTCAGTGACTAACTTGTGGCTCACTTTACCGTCAATATAAAATGTAAATCACTTGATATCCAATACTGCACACGGCACAAACCCCACCACCACTTCAGCTGGTCTAACCAACCTACTAGCCCTTGACCTATCCAACATAATCCAATCCTGAAAATACGAGATATACCACCTGTAGTTTCTCTTCCCATATATAAGAATTCTTATATCATAGGCAACTTCAACTTTCTTACAAGTTCCCCCAGGCTTTAAAAGGCCTCCCTGGCTTTATTAGAGGTCTCCTAGGCTCTATAAGATCCCCAGGCTTTACAAAAGGTCCTCCTGGCTTTAATAAAGGTCCCCTGGCTTTATTAGAGGTTCCCCAATGCTTTACAAGATCTCCCAGGCTTTACAAAAGGTCTCACCGGCTTTATTAGAGGTCCCCAGGCTCTACAAGATCCCCAGGCTTTACAAAAGGTCCCCCTGGCTTTATTAGAGGTGCCCCTGGCTCTGTAAGTCCCCCAGGCTTTAAAAATGGTCCCCCTGGATTTACTAAAGGTGCCCCTGGCTCTACAAGATCCCCCAGTCTTAGATCATAACCCTGAACATTTAGCACTTCAGTAACTCTGGCTTCAGTGGCCTTACTATCACAAACTGTCTTACATGTTCCGTGACGCAATCCCCCCTTCCATGCCATCCGGAGTTCCTTACAACACTTGTCTCACTCCAATACCTCTGGTATGTAGTGTGTGTGTGTGTGTGTGTGTGTGTGTGTGTGTGTCGAGGGGGGGGGGAGGCCTGGACATCACCCCTTCCCCATCAACACCCCCCTCCCCCTCCCCTTCCTTTAAAAGGCACCCATGTACAGCCCCATCATTTACAACCTGCCCATCCCAAACGACTTCTTTCACAACACCCATGTATAGTGCCCCATCCTTACAAATCACCCATCACTACTCCCCATCCTTCCCAACACCCATGTATACAGCCCCATCATTACAACCTACCCATCGCCACTCCCCACCGTCCCTCACAACACCCACGTACAACCCCCAGAGTCTACAACCCATGCCACTCCCCCCCCCCCGACGTATACAAGGAGTAACATCACCGTCCCCAGAATCGTGTGAATGCCAAGCACCCTCAATATTCACAGTCTCCTGTTTCCCATGACGTGTGCATCAGATAAGGTGTGTGTGTGTGTGTGTGTGTCCACTCACCATGCAATCTATTCTCCGTTCAAAAAAAAAATAAGTCAAACCTCCAATTCTCCAACGGTCGTCCCAAATCTTAATTCACTTTCTATTCCCCCCAATACATCTCAAGTCGTATTCGGTAATCTACAAAAATGAACCTCTTTTTCCTTTTTTTTCCATCAGTTCCCGGCGATGTAACAGCAGTAGCAGGAGCCCTGGCTGTAACCGAGCCCCGTTGGTGTTATATAAGAAGGAAAGTGCGGTGGTGGTGGCGGTGTGGGCTGCTGCTGCTGCTGCGCGCGCGCGTGCGTGAGGGAACCTCTCGGTCGCTCGTTCGTACCCAGTGAAAGTAACGTCAAGCGGCCGCCCGCCCGGGGGATATGATCCAACCCGCTGTGGGGGGTAGGGGGGGGGGGAAGGTAGCGGAGGAGCCTGCCTCCCAGCCCGCCTTGGGCACACACACACACACACACACACACAGGGCTCTTGCTTCGGCTTCCCATCTTTCCCTCCTTCCTTTGTACACTACACACACACACACACACACACACGAACCCACGCCAACACACGAGGTGAAGTGCGGTGATCGGAGGCGATGCGATCCGTTAAGACATCGGTTCAAATCGTCTACCCGCCAACTCTCTCTCTCGGGACGTCGCCATACCATACCATACCATACCCCTCACCGCGGGGAACGGGACCTGGACAGCGCCAGGAGAGGCTTCACTTCACGCACTTTCTCGGCTGCATAATATCCACCTGAGCCGCCGAGTGACCGACTCCTCTCCTCTCCCCTCCTCTCCCGCCAGGCTTGGTACCACCTACCGCCACCTTCTTCAGGAGTGTCACTGCTCACTTAAGCATGAATGAAAGTGATCTACATCGCGCTGGGGCCGGGGGAGGCACAGAGCGACGCCACCCCAACCCGGAAGTAACGGGTGACTGAGAGTAATTGGAACAACGGGCTGCAATAGACCTACCCTGGACGGGCACGCCCGTTGGCTACGGGTGAAACCAGATCAACCCGCCCGCCTCACCCACCCAGGAATATGGCTCCCAGACACCCATCTCACCCACCGGAGGAGCTGGCTGGCTTGCTATCCCACTAAAGCCTGGTTCCTCGGCCGCCCATCTCACCCGGCTGGCTCCTGCCATCCAGCTTAGCTTAACCGCCAGCTCCAGCGGGGACGGACGGCCTCTCTCTCTCTCTCTCTCTCTCTCTCTCTCTCCGGAAACACTTTCGCTCCACGAAGCAACAATCTCGTTTTGTCACACTCACCCACCGGCAACGCTGGGTGTAAGTCTATCCCCACGAGCACGAAGGTGCGAGCCTTGAGCAGGAAGGTACGAGACTTGAGCATAATGGTACGAGCCTTAAGCACGACGGAACGAGCCTTTCTTAAGATGTGGTAACCTCAGACCTGACCTCCTTATGGGTCAGGGCAAAGGCCGGGCCATCATTTGAGGAACACTTACCCATGGCCCAAAAATTAAGAAACCTTTGGAAAAAAAACAGTCCATAATCCACGATTAAGAATGATTTATGGAAAACTCTATTCCATGGCCTAAGCTTAATTACTGGAAAAGACTGTTCCACTGTTCAAGGCTAATTACCGGAAGAGATTATTTCACTAAGTTTAATTACAGGAAAAGGCTATTCCACTGTGTAAGTCAAATGACTGGAAAAGACTACCCCATGGTCCAAGTCTAATTACTGGATGATTACTGCACGGCCAGCGTTTAATTACTGGAAAAGACTATTCCACTACTCTCAATTACTAGAAAAGATTACTCCACTGTCCAAGCTTAATTACTTGAAAAGACTATTCCACTGTCTAAGTTTAATCACTGGAAAGGACTATTCCATGGCCCAAGTTTAATTAACGGACAAGAGTATTCCATGATCCGAGTTTAACATCACAATAGAGAGGAACCAGTACAAGACATATTACCGTGAGGACTCGGCAAATCGTCTGCCCCTTGTCCAAGATCACTGTACAGTGTCCTCACTGTAAAGGAGGTGGGGTGACAATATGTCTCCAGGCTCTGTTTACAGAGATGCAAGGTTTATATACATAGATTGAAAAGTACGTGCTGGAAGGGAGTTCGCAAGACTGGAGGAGCTGGAAGTGAAATAGAAGAAAGGATGACGTGCGTAAACGAGGGATCTTTTAACAATTCATTGACAAAATAAAGCTGCAAACAGATAAGGAAGTCAAGTGATGTGATACTGCAAGATGAAATACTAAATCTCGACACTAACCTTTGAGGCGACAATAAAACGTGGAGAGACAGAGCGAAGAACAGCATACAAAAAAGGTAAAAGGATGATGAATATAAGACCCAAATACAAAACATTCAGCCTGACACTGGATATAGTTAAGGGCCAGAAGTGTTGAGGCAAAGGAGTGGAGACGGGAGAGACCCAGGTCTTTATTAAGAGAACAGTAGCAGAAAACTTTGTTCCTGGAGGGGTGGTCTTAAGTCGAGCCTTTACGAGAGGAAGCAGAGACTAGTGATACTCCTCCACCTTTACGAGAGGAAGCAGAGACTAGTGATACTCCTCCATCAGGCTCTGGAGTGTGTCCTATCCAGCTTGCCACACCGTCCTGCAGGACGGCGGAGGATGTGGCGAGGCAGCGCCCGCCAAGTGAAGGCTCGTGTCAGCGCCGCACACACCAAGGCACTGATCACAACGCCACAGGCGTGACCGGTCTATAAACCTGGTTGGACCAACACGGGGGAAAAAATTCCTGAGTATTTCCCGTGTCCCGAGACTGATCGTTGACGAGTCGTAGGGTCGGTGATCGCGCAGGCCTCTGCCTCTCCTCCGTCGGGAGGGAGACGAACGGTTGGTACCGGAGGTCCCACCACAGCAACGACGCCAGTCCTGCACAAAGACTTGCCGCTGTCGACTTCCTTAAAAGCTGGGGGACCTTGGGTCAGCATGGATGCAGAACACCAGAGGCGTGGGATTCAGAGCCAGGGGCGGGGCGCGAGCCGGACCAGGTTAAGACCCAGCGTGTTTCAGGGCAGGACTGAGGGGCACGCTGTGAGGGAACGAGACATCTACTGCACGACTCTCACACAACTACCTTACTCCGCGAGGGTAAAAGACGAGGGACGAGGAAGCAAATGTGGAACGCAGAGGCAGTCAGACCACTGCCACAGGAGAGTCGAACCTCAATAAGGAAAAGGATTTATGGCTGTGCACTAAGAAGATGCTCGTAATACTGACCAATAATTAATTACCCCTCAGGCCTCCACGGCGATAGCGGATTATCCGGACTGCCGGAGACCAACGTTCGTGGCGTGACTGGCGATGATGATGATGATTCCGGACTACCCATGACCACATTACGCAACACACAGGCACAAAACCCAAGTGTGTGTGTGTGTGTGTGGAGCGTCCCGAGCCCCCGCCCCCCCTTCCCCTCCCCCTATCATAACCTTGGTTCGTCGAATACAGGAAGAAGGGGACTGGCAGTGGCCTTGGGGATAATCCCAAGCGGCGGAAGGCGAAGAACCCTTCCAATGCCATTACCGACAGACAGCCTCGAGAGTCGAGGCGCGCCTGCCGGCGTGCGTTCGCCTTCCCTCCTCCCTCGGTCCACTCCAGCCAGGGGGTTCGGCCGACACCCCCAACAAACTGACAGGCGGTCGTGTGCTGAAGATCTATAGCTGTGGAATGTCACAGCTGACACAGAGGTTTTAAACCCATGACCCATCAGGGTTTATCTGAAGCTATTACGGAGAGGAGGAGGAGGGGAATAGCGCTGTAGCGTATGGCGTGTTTATGAGGCAGTGTCGGGTCAAGACAGCGAGCGTGTGGTGTGTGTGTGTGAGGGGAGTGGAGTGTGTGTGTGTGAGGCCAGACTAAACCATCAGCGGGAGCCCGTGGTACAATACTTCCTCCCTCTGACCTTCCTCCTGCGTTCTCCCACGGGACTTCTCCCATGCTCCAGGGCCAGGACCTTGTCTCTACTTAATCACAGCGATCACCCCTACACGTGGCACACTGTTGAGACCTCGAGGGGAAAGCGATTTTCTCTCTCAAATGACAAATAAAAAAAAAAGCGGCGCAAACGAGTCGAACTCCGACACACAAACGCTTGATCCACACTACCCACGCCTCCTCAGACGATACGTCTGTCGTAACAAAAAAAGAAAGGGGGGGGGGGGCGACTCTGGATCGCTCGTACGTGGACGCACTAAAACGGACCCAGCTTAACTCGCCGCGACGTAATGATGATCTTCATAACGTTGGCTGGTGTTTGGCAGGCACAGTAGCAGCCCTGAGGGCGGTGAGTCAGCCGCCTCTCCGCCAACACGACTTCCTTCCTCCTGCAGCAGGTCTCGGGTGCGCTCCCCCCCCCCATCCCCCCGGACCTGCAGCTGGCGAAGACCGTTGTGCTCTACAGACAGTCTTACGGTCCTGTTTGGGTACCGTTTGGTGAAAAAGCTCCTCTGTTTAGTGAAAGTTCTGAACACACCTACCTTCCGCAACGTCTTGAGAGGAATCTGTTCCTTCTTCTTTCCTCTTCGGACGTATCGAAACCTGCCTATAAAGTCTTTTAATGTTGGTTTGTTCTTAAAGTCTACTCTCCTCAAGGACACAGTGGTGTTCGCCGTGTATCCGAGGCGCTGCCTTGGCGTCTGATGCCCTGATGAAGGGGTCGGAAGCAACCTCCTCCCCGTCGGGACACACACACACACACACGCACCCCCTCACAGGACCTGTCCCTCGGGCTGATATCTAACACCCGCTCCCCCTTGAGCGCCAACGACTCGAGCCTTCGGTGTGACGGCCTGGCATCTGACCTGACACTTGAGGGTCGTACTTGAAGGCCAGGCCGTCGTACTCACGGGTCGTGACGTCGTCCCCAAGGGTCGTGCCGACGTGCTCAGGGGTCGTACTTGTTGGGCTCGGGGATCACATCATCGCCTGTCAAATTCCCCGGCGCCAGTCGACCCCGGGTACCTGTCGACCCCGGCGCCAGTCAGTCATACCCGGTGGCAATCAACCGCAAACCACACACCCCAAGCCTCAAGCCAGGTACCCAACCTCGTCCACCGATCCTGAGAGAAGGATGAACAGCTAGGTAACCTGCGGGGCCCACTACCCACTCCAGCATTCGAACCCATGCGGGCCCGAACCCGGTAGGGGGAGGGGGTGGGGGGCCCGTGCACCAACGTCCTCGTCGTTGGTCCGTGCGACGAGGTCTTCTGACAACCTCAAACTGTTCACAAGCATTACGGCCACTGGTGGCACAGACACCGTGCCAACTACACTCTGACAACCAACAATATTCACACCATTACCCCCTCCACCCCCCCACTCTGACAACCATAACAAACACGTACGACAATACAACTCTAATAAAGAAAAAAAAAAGATAAGGAATATAATTTCACTCTCAGTCGCTCAACCAAACTTCCTGACAAATTTTCCCTCAGCAAAGCGTACAACGAGACAAATTCGTGAACACCATGGGGGCCGCGCACTATTCTGCACCTTAGACGTAACTTGAATCATTTTACCTTCAGTGGGAAAAAAACACATTCAGGTCATACGTGAGTAAATATTGGTTCGGGAATAGGGAAGCAGATTTACGGAATATGTTGCCAGGTACGGTTGTGGAAGCTAGGATGAACAGCTGGGTTGACTGTGGACCGACCGCCGCAACCAGGATTCGAACCAACACGCCCGACCCCGGGCGGCCCGTGAATGTGTCACGGTCGGCAATCGCGTATACCCATCTACCGCATGATCTCTGTCTTTACTTAAGCCCCTTTAGCACAACAGTACAACCCTTGGGTTTGAAAGGGTGGCCTTAAATTAGCCCCTTAGGGTCAGGTCAATTCAGGTCAGGTCAGGTCAGGTCAGATCAGGTCAGGTCATGCCGTTAAGCTCAGTAGCTGGATATAAGATCTTTTTTTGCCCAGGAAGTGCTGTAACCCGGTCTCGCAATAGTACTCAATAGATTACAGTCTTAAATTAAACAATCCAATCCACACACCCCGTAACCACAGTACGGGGCATAAATTTATATACAACACAGAATAAAAATCCACTGGGACGCTTTCAGTCAGCAGGATGTGATAGCCAAGTGTAGCCAATAAAAACTGAGGCACGGTTGTTGGCAACACACACCCCGTAAGATATATATATATATATATATATATATATATATATATATATATATATATATATATATTATAGAG
>JAYMFT010225251.1:0-11288 GCA_038088735.1 Panulirus argus | reverse complement strand
TATATATGCTGTCTTTATTGTCCGTGAATTACTCCTTTATTGTCTTATCATTGCGTAAATTATCACCTGCCATCGTTTTCATTGTTCTTGCAATATTTGTTACTGTGGCCAAGCCCTCCTGTTGAGGGTCTGGTTTACTGGGCTGTTTGATGAGGTAGGCTACTCATGTCCAACATGTTACACAGTCAGACTGAGTGGTCCACTCTGGGAGATGGAGTCCACTCTGTGGAAGTCCCCAGGGGTCTTCCCATGGTGGTCCTTATACCTGGTAGTTGCAGGTTAAACTGACCCACGGGCGACCCCCGGGGCCTTCCCACGGTGGTCCTTATATCTGGTGGTAGCAGGTTAACTGGATCCACGAAGGACCAGGGTATTCATGTCATTCTCACTAATGTCTCCTACAACATCTCTGATCCTTACTGGATACACTCATCACATTCAACCCAGTGCGTTTACTCCAGCATGGAATCATCTACGTACAAAGAGCAACTGGTCTTCCAGTATTTCCGATGTGAGTATCAAATCTGTATCTTCGTGTCCACATAAAAACCAGGCCTTCCAGTATTCCACACGTATGTCCCGCCTCTGATTTCTAATGACTACAGATTTGAAGCTCTCGAGTCCATTCCAGAAATTCAAAGGATTTCCAGAATCGATGATGCGGCGGGCGATAAAAGAAAGGGACCTCTGGGTGTTTTCCAGGCCAGTTGGTGGTGTGGAGGCAGCGCTGGCTCTGTCCCTGTATCGCGTCTGCTGCTGGAGTGGATCTTTGGGGGACGAGGGGCTTTCACTCTGATTTGTTGTGACGACGCCACAAGCCTCGTCTGAACGCTCTCTCTGCCAAGGTCCTCCTTCGCCCCCTGGCTAAAGTTTTCTTTAGTCTCTCCCTGGGGTCTACCTTCCCCCAGCCTCCTCCCCTCCATAACTCCTTCCCTGGGGTCTACCATCCTCAGCCTTCCCTTGTACGTCTCCTTCCATCGTCCCTGGCCCTCTCCCGTAATCACTTTGCGGTATGATTTCCTACCGAGTTCCCTATAGTAAGGGTGGGGAACACCTCTCCTCCTGTTGTCTTTCGAAACCTGAGGGCGGTATAGCGTGTCAAGTTCCCTTTACACTAACTAATCACAGACATAGTGATGGAACAAAGTAATCATTAACCAGCCGCTTCATGCTGCCTCCAACGATCATTCTTGGTGAATATTTTGGAATAAACCGCATCAAATACACGACTTTACCTCCTCCCTTAGCTCAGGGATTTCCACCCACCTCCCGACGGTAAAACCCATTAGCAATACTTATTCTTTTTTTCCCTTCGGTGCATAAAACATCACCTGTATCTCGAGCCTTGTTTACATCACTGGCACACCGGAATCACCTCGTCGACTGAAGATACCATAGTCACCCCCCTTGCCATTGATCACATTACATAGTATCAATTTCCACAATATGTTGAGATATCTTCCACAAATTTTGCAATGTTCGGCCATCATGCTGTGAGTTTTTCAATAACTTCTACGACCAATACCTACTCATTTAATGAGGACTGAAAATGCTCACATAACACACTCAGACGTAAACTCGTGTGTTGAATTTCAAAATATTCAATTCTTGTCTTCGATAATTCTTTTTTCATTTTTCATTTGCGAGGAGGACTTTCACCTGCTGCGACAGCTTACTGAAGAAGTTGAGACCCCGGTCGGTCCTCCAAGATGTGATGAATGGCTTCCACATTCATCCTTCTGTCGTGATAGACCAGACGGAGGGGAAATATCGAATCTCTTGTTATGAATCTCTGTCTGCCTCTCTCTCTCTCTCTCTCTCTCTCTATCTATCTATCTCTATCTATCTATCTATCTATCTATCTATCTATCTGTCTATCTATCTATCTATCCATATATTTTATCTATCTTTTAACACCAAATGGTTTGCTTTCTTCGCCAACAAAACCTGGGAGTGTGACTCAGTGAGGAGGTTATACCAAGGCGGCAGTAGCAGACGAGACGACGCATACACACCGTTGTGATCAATACGGAGGTTGATGACCTTAGCAGTCAAGTCACAGTAGGCGACACCACCTCGTCTGCTGCAGCGTTTCTGAAAACATTTCGTGACCTGCGTCCCACAACCCTGGTTCCCACCATGACAACAACGGAACCCCATAAATCCACATGCAATATAGTAATATTTTGATTACTAATGGGAAATCCAAGGCGATAAAAAATGCATCAATTCTGCTGAGGGTGAATTTTATTGCTATATTTGTGAAAAACATAAAAATCTCACAGCAAAAAAATGAGATGATTCAGTATTCCATCAGCGAGGAGCCTGGAGTTGCAGTTTGTTGGTAAACATGTTAAGTCTTGGAGTCCTGTTTGAAGTAGCGACTGAAGGTGAAGACGGTTCGTCCTCTCCGTTTATATACGTGCCCTGCTGGAGATGGATTACTCACAAAGATATATGGACGAAAAGTATAATACTTCTTAATATCTTGTTGGTGTATCCTGCGCGTAAAAACTTATATGATCCTTCATTTATATATCTATATGTTCTTTTATATCTAAATGTTTATATGTTTTTCAATTACTGGTTTATATGATCGGCAGAGAGTCATTTTGTCTGTTAACATAATTTTTATCTGTATACCTATATACATTCTCTTCCAACATTTTCTATGGTCTTCATTTGAATGTTTGCCTGGTCTTCATGTAGAAGTTTATAGAACCTTAATTTTAGACGGCAGTGCAACTGACAGCAGGGAAGACAAATGCTAAGCAATCAGCCCTACTGTGTCGACAGGTGTAAGTAAATGACTCAGATAGGAACTTTACCATACCTTCTAACCCCACGGCTGGGTCTGGGACCTTACCTTACCTTAAGTATAACTTACAATGGTTTCTGAGGTGTTTCTACCCCTACAGCTTTCTTCTGGAATATGTCTACAGGTTTAGTGAATCTCCAGCAAGATCCTTCTCATACACGGAAACAAATAATCCAGATGAAGAACGGATTCTGGAAACAACCGACGACTTCGGAGGAGTAGTTCCTAGACGCAGTGCACGTATCTGATCCACGACCAGCACGACCAGCATTACCAGACACATTACTAGGGTCCGAGGTCGTCATCGTCGTCTACCCCTACGAGTGGTTTTTACAAGCCATTAAACCTCACTAGTGTAACTAGTACGAGCCCTAGACGCTAGAGGGGAATCGAGTGGTTGTGACGTCTAGGCCACGCCACAGCAGGTGCTGCCCCGGCAGGGACGGTGTGGTGAGCCAGTCGATAGCGAAGTGCAGCCGGAGGAAATCCAAGAATGAGAGAACCTGACTCGTGCATGTATTCTGACCTTCTACCACGCACATGCAAAGCAAAGCATCGACTGTCCATCAAGTTTTCGAGGTGATCACCTACCCCAAGGAAGCATTTTTCTTTATCGTTTCTAAATAGTTGGGTTCAGTAGGGCTTAAGTCAACCAAGGTGATACCAGGATGTGCAAGTGATGCTTTTTTATTTCAGGATTTTAAGTATTTACGCTTCAAAGAAATGACGAAAAATTTTTTTTTTCTCTCTCTCTCTACAATCTTTCTTCCCGTTCCTTCCCACACCATCTCGGCCACTGTCCCTTCCCGTCCCAGCGCCCACCAGACTCCCTGACCCTCAACCTCCGACCAGATGGGTGGACACCTGGCAAACCCAGCCTACTGATGGGAGAGAGAGAGGGAGAGAGAGAGAGAGAGAGAGAGAGAGAGAGAGAGAGAGAGAGAGAGAGAGAGCTGTCAGCTGCAGCTCGTGTATGGGAGAGTGTGGAAGGGAGGGTGGAGCCAGACCAACAGCGGGTGTGGAGTAGAGAGCATCGGTTTAGTGCTGCCGCCTCTGCCTGTGGACCGGAAACCTGGACAGGAAACCCGGTCTGGTAACCCGGGCCGTACAACTGGAATGGAAACCCGGTTTGTCAACTTAGACCGGAAACCTGAACTGGAAACCTAAAAGGGAACCCAGACCACTATCAACACTGCAGCCACACTGAACCCACGTCTCCACCACACGCTGGACCAGGGGGGTTAAGCCACCCCAGGACCCGTCTGGCCACCCCTGGACCCGTCTGGCCACCCTAACACTCGTCTGGCCACCCCAGTACCCATCTGTCCATCCCAGGGCCCGTCTGGCGAACCCCTGGACCCATCTGGCCACCCCAGAACCCGTTTGGCCACCCCAGAACCCGTTTGGCCACCCCAGGACCCGTCTGGCCACCCTAGGACCCGTCTGGCCATCCCAGGACCCATCTGGCCACCCCAGGACCAATCTGTCCATCACAGGGCCCATCTGGCCATTCCAAGGCCCGTCTGGCCACCCCAGGACCCGCCTGGCACCGCTGGACCCATCTGTCCACCCCAGGACCCGTCTGGCCACCCCAGGATCGCCTGACACCCCAGGACCCATCTGTCCATCCCAGGACCCGATGGCCACCCCAGGACCCGCCTTGGCTATCCCTAGGACACTTAAGTCATCGCCCTCAGAGCCGGTGCTCAGCATGCAAATCAGGGGAGGTATTTAGTAGCCCATAAAACAAACGAGAGCAGATGGTGCAGGAAATCCTCTTTCCCGACCATTCCTCAACACTGGCCTTTAAAACTTCAGTTTCGGGGGGAGGTCAGGACCCACCCCTGCCCCGGCTGCTCCTAGAGAGAGATCCATTCATCCACGCTCCTCGAACCCCGGGGTCCTTCGCCAACTGCAACCCCACCCACCCCACTCCACGTTTTCTATTCCTCATTATTTTTTCCTACCCTGAGAGCACAGCGGTTCTTCGTTTGCTTTGCTTTCAATTACGATGCTCTTGACCTCTTCGGAAAAGGCTCGTCTGAGGCCACGGCGCATATTGATTTCTCCCCGGCGGCGGCGGTGGGCGGTGTAACACACCACACACACACACTACACTCTGTACTCGACACTCATCCTCCAACAGTCAACACATACACCCTCCCTCCTGCTTGCTGGTCTACTGCACCTCCTCCTCCCTCCTCCTCTCCCCCTTTATTCTACTGTCTCGAACCACGTCGCTCACATTTCCCCCCAACACGTCCTCCTTTGCAGCAGTCAACAATCTCCTGAGTTCTCGTGCTTCTCGACTTACGACGCTCCACGCGTCCAATATTTTCCCCCGAAGGCTGGAAAGAAAAAAAGAAAGACAGCATCTCGCTCCACCGACGCCTCCACAGTGACCCAGTTTCCTCTCTCTCTCTCTCTCTCTTTCTATCTCCCGAGGCTTCCGACCCGGCCGGCCAAGCTGCCTCGTCCGCGCGCTAACGCCACACGACACTGGGGACCACAAATGCACAAAACTCCCCCGTTCGTATTCCTCCATGACATACTGTAAGCTCCATTTGTCTATCCTCCATGGCCGCCAGATCAACAAGTCGCCGCCCCACTGAGTCGACGCCTCCAGGAGTGACCCAATTTCGTCTCTCTCTTGCTTCCTGCCCGGGCCACCTCAGGGGGTCGTCGTCGTCACCTCCCCACCTCACGCCTGGCAGCACCATAAGGATATATAACCGAAGAGAAGTGCAGTCCGTTAATTAGCCTCATCTGCTGGTGGCCGGGGATCATCAAATATATATACCGGGAGCCACTCCGGCCTGTCGCGTCGAGAGCTGCTTAAACATTCCCCAGATTACCCAGACCTGTGGAGTTATAATTAGCTTACACCCACCCACCCCACACTGCCAGGGAGGGCATGTTGCCTCCCAGCTACATCGTGGTGCCCCTCTCAGGTACAGTGTGGTTCCTCATAGCTACAGCATGGTACCTCCCAACTGTATCCACAACACAGTACCTCCCACTTACAGCTTGAGCATTGTGTACCTGCAGTAATCTTCGGAAGTCTCCACCCCCAGAGCCCGGTCTGGTCCTAGGCTTGTAGAGCTGAGTCGTTGATCGACCAAGCTGTTGGAAGCCGCAGCCCGCAGGCCCACGTAGTCACCTCAGCCCGGCTGGTCTAGTACACTCTGGAAAGATTTGTCCAGAGCCTTCTTACATTTCTCCACTGTGCATCCCACAGTGTTTCTGATGGCTGAAAGGGATACGCTAAAGGCTCTTGGGCCCCGGGTGTTCAAGATCTTTTTTTGTGTGTGTGTGTATATGGCGCCCTCTGATTTTGGGGGAAATATCTCAAAGGGTGTTCCAAATGAGGCTGCAGTGCCAACTGGGAATAATTTTCGAGCGTAGGTTGGGAACTATGTCTTTTAGGACACATTCTAAATGTAAATGATGACATACCTCTCCCGTCTGCGTTCCCGAGAGTCCACCCTCAGTGATTTCAGTCGTTCTCAATGGTTCTTTTCCCGTAGCGTCAATACGACCCGAGAAAAATCTCGGAACACACGAATCCTGCAATTCCGGCCACTTTATAGAGCGATGATTACACACAGCAGTAAGGGTATTAGCTCCATGCGAAGTGTCATCATTAGTTCTTCCTCTCTTATGTTGAAAGTCAGCAAAATCTATCAAACCGTCTCTCTAGAAGAAAAAACTCGGAACTTGTCCCCTACTGAAGATCATGTTGTCTTCGGTGGCCCAGAGGAAGACCGATTATGTTAGTCTGTAGTTTCTCACAGTCTTCTACTGACGAGATTTTAATACTTATGCTAGTGATATCTGCAAGGGATGACATGAAAATGTAAGACTGAGGAACAGGAGGGGTGCCAGTATAGTTCCTTGGGGAACTGACATTTTTAGCATGGAGGCACTGGATATACTTTGATTTACAACACCGTGTTTTGATCTGCTAGTTGAAGAGTTGTATATCCATCTTCGTATCTTATCGATTATTCCCGTCTTACGCATTTTAAGTATTACACCACCGTGTCACGTATGTCGATAGCTTTTGCAAAACCCGTGTACAAAATGTCGGCATTCCGTTTCTTCTCCAGAGCACTATGCAAGTTCATCGCAATGGTCAAGCGAATGAGAGAGGCAAGGTCTTCCTTCCCGCCCTGAAACAATGTTGTCCTGGTTTACACAGACTGTTCGATTCCATTAAGTCAGTCAGTTTACCTAATTGTCATCGATCAATAGTTTCTTTGGACTGTTTTGCCTCCACCTGTGTGTAGTGGGGAGATGTGGGTCAGTTTTTAGACTGTTGGAATGATGCCAGAGTCTAGACTTTTTTCCTCCAGAGGATTTTCAGCGCTCGTGGTAAAGGCGTTTGGAATTTCTCTGTGATGACCAAGTTCCAAGGGTCTGGTCCTGGGGCTCGAGTGCTTGGGCTTGCTCTCAATGGCCCTCTCTCGAAATCGCGTGGCGAGGCGGTGTGATCTGCAGTGTGTATACGGTAGGTGGAATACTATTTCAGGATGAAGTCTGCTGGGTCTGGGTCGTTTACCTTCCAAGCTGGAGTTTGGCTCAAAAACAATGATTCATATTTTTGCTTTTTCAGAATCTCTGTCGTCTCCTAACAATCGTCCGCGAGAGTACCCTCGTCTGTTCTTTATGGACCAATAGAGGCTGTGGTTCTCGAGTTGCGTCGTGAGTACGAATAAAAGAGTTTTGGTTCCTTTTCTCATTTCACCAACGGCTCTTCCATCTCTTTCCTGTGTCTCGTGCGACACTTTGAATTTACTTTCCTATGTTCGTCAGTCCATTTAACACGTTTTCATTTCTTTGCTGCGCGACCTGTGACTTGTTTAGGTTTGCAGTTCCTTTCCGCCTTCTGTATTCTGCTCGTTTTTCCCGTTGTACTCTAAACTTTCTTGTATTTTTTTTTCCCCCATTTGGTGTTGAATGTTTGGAATGCTTTTGTGGTCAGGCATTCAATACCTTTCTCTGGTGTTTTGGCATTCAACAGAGTTTCCAGTTATGTTGATAACATCCTCCCATTCTTCATAATCTTACTATTAAAAGTGAAATTGCTGAACTCACCACTATGCTGTCGTGTGTTTTGCCTTGGCGGCATGGCATCCATACTTGTTTTTACTTTAATTAGGATGTGATGCAGAGTACATGGTGTTTGTGATGGCAAAGACACATATTAGGTCCACTTTGGTGTAGCGTGTTATACCTTCACTTAGTTTCTGTCATTACCTGCCTAAGGGAGAAGCTGTCACACTGTCTAAATAGTTCTCTCTGTTTTTCATTGAATCTATTCGTCCGAGCTTTTTTTCGGTAGAACGCTGCAGGTACTGTGTTATGTCCCGCCTGTATCCATCTTAGTTGTGGTAGGTTTAAGTCCCCAAGAAAGCTTATGTTTGGGAATGAGTTTCCAAGCAGGTCAAGCCATGATTCTAGGGTCTCCTTCTAATAACTCGGTCGACCAACGACCCAATCCAACAGCCAGGGCCTAACTGTTGTGGGTGGTAGGAGAACCCCAAAGAACTCACGAGGTATTCATGAGGTACGAGTTGGGTCCGGGACCCGGCTATTATGCTGCTCCACGTCACACTTCGGCTGTTCGATTGATGGACTGACTGAGTGATGGACTGACTGACTGACTGATTGACTGAGTAATGACTGCCTAACATTTTCACTATATAGTAGCACTGTTCCAGTAAATCATTTTGTATTTTGCGGGCAACAGTTGAGTAATGTCGATCATTCCTGCTTTTGGTAAGTCATATTATGTATTCAGCTAATTCTTTGCCATTCTATACTATATTTCTGTGTGCAAAAGTTAGGGATACGATTGCTTCTATATCTTATGTGTTCACATCGATGTAGAGACAGGAAGGTCTCATAAAGGTACTTCTACAACCTGTGTAACTGTGATATAGAGAAAGGCTGGCCTCATTAACCCTAATTCTATAACTCTCTGTGGCAGTGATGCAGAGACAGGTTGGCCTCACTTTTCTTAAGTTCTATTCTGTAGGAGCGGCCAAGTAACAAGATTCTATGTATCATCTATCTGTCTACACGTCCTTCCCTCATTTTCTATACGAATCTATATAACAGACTATACTGTCCTTATCTGTGAGTTAGATGAATACGATGCTTGGTGGCAAATCGAGTTTAGACACAGTGCTTTCTATGACAAAATCAAATTCTAGAAAATGAATTTGAGTCAGTGAGAAGAAGAAGAAGAAGAAGAAAGTAAAAGAAGAAGAAGAAGAGGAAGAAGAAGAAAGTAAAAGAAGAAGAAGAAGAAGAAGAAGAAGAAAGGAAGGAAGGAAAGAAATAAGAAAGAGGAGGAGGCGGAGGAGTCTGGTTGCCTGTGTCACACTCACCCTCCCAATGAACTTGACATTTTCGTCTTAAAGTTGTAATGGAAGCGCGAGTGCTTCTTGCTGTCCCGCTCCCGCCTTCCTGCAACACTTGAGCAACCACGGTACCATCCTTGAGCACGACCATGCCATCCTCGGTCACGACCGTGTGATCTTCGGGCAATAAAAGTACGACCCACGACCCTCGACCGCGACTGTGCAGCAGCCTTGGATTTACCTTACCTGGTGAATAATCTGGTGAAGTGTTCGGGGTTCTTCTACCCCGACAGCCCAGGCTGGGCCCAGGCTGTTGGGGATGGGTCACTTTTCGACCAAGCTATTGTAAGCCAAGTCAAAATCAGAAATAACAATCCTACTGGCAAGACAGACGTGGAAGATTTTGTATAAT
Organism: Panulirus argus; assembly: GCA_038088735.1. Taxonomy (NCBI): domain Eukaryota; kingdom Metazoa; phylum Arthropoda; class Malacostraca; order Decapoda; family Palinuridae; genus Panulirus; species Panulirus argus. Next base: position 1,690 of record JAYMFT010225251.1, on the reverse strand, counting down.
ACAGCCTCTGAAATCCAAATGTGCGATACGCACAAAAAGAGAGGAGAACACCTCAAACAATCGGGGCCCAAGACTCTTCAACATCTCGCCAGCTTCCAACAGAAACAGCATGGGAGGCACGGTAGAGAGGTTCAAGAGTGCACTGGACAAGTACCTACAAAGTGTACCAGACCAGCCACACAGTGGAGGCTATGAAGGCCTGGGGGTTGAGGCCAACAACAGCTTTGGTAGACCAAAGACCCAATTTAGAAGCTTGGACCTGGCCCGGGCTGTGGAGGAGAAGACCCCCGAAGACATAACCAGATATTCATCATGATTATTTTGGCTGTGAACCATCTCTAAACACATTCTAATTCAGCAATTTTGCCTGCCTTGTAGCGTGAGATGTCAGAACAGAGAAATCCTCTTTTCGTGGAAGAATTTGCGCCTTGAAGAGTACCTTCATTGGTGTTTCTTCCTATGTCTTGAAAGTCCGCAGGATCCATCTCACCATCCGTCTTGAGGAGTCAACAGTTGTTTTGCTATGTTCGCTGAAGGTTAGGTCATCAGACATTAGTACCCTGAGGTCTGTCACATGATTCAATTGGTTTATGACTGTCAGTGTCCGTCCGGTATTCTGTACTGTTTTGATTTCTTCATTCTCCCCATACCAGAGGAGTTGAAACTTGTCCACACGTTCTAGGTGAGATAGTGGAAGACTTCATTTATGTCTCTTTTGTAGCCTTTCAATGTCCTCTACTGACCTGATCCATTCTAATGTCATCTGTTTACGATGACATGAAACTGTGTACGTGTCAGTATCAGATATACGGTCAGAATGAGGAACAGGAGAGGTGCAAGTACAGCTCCTTGGGGAGCTGAGATTTTTACTGCGGAGACGCTGGAGATGGCATGGTTTACAACTACGTGTTGTGATCTACTATTTAAAAAATATATCCATCTCCATATTCTTCCCGGTTATTCCCATCTTTTGCATTTTATTTGTTATGGCATCATGGTCACATTTGCCAAATGCTTCTGTAAAGTCTGTGTAATCACGTCAACATATTTGTTGTTCTCCAGAGCTTCCATAACCCTATCATAGTAGTCGAGCAAGTGAGAGAGGCAAGATCTTCCCGCCCTGAATCCATGCTGTCCTGGGTTATGGAGATTGTTCACTTCCTAATAAATTCATTCTCGACGGAACGATCCATCAGGACTATGTAGAGTCCTTGAGCAAAAAGATACAATTCATGAGTACTATCGTACGATCCTTGAGCACGGCGGTACGATCCTTGTGCACGACGGTACGACCCTTGAGTACGACGGTACGACCCTTGAGTACGACGGTACGACCCTTGAGCACGACGGTACGACCCTTAATCAGGACGGCACAGAGGCAAGGTCATTATACGCACGGGCCATACCGTCGTGCTCAACGGCTTCATTATCAAGACCTCGCCCTTCTGCTCCCCTCCTTCACTAGGCAGTTAATGACTGCAGAAGCATCATTAACCTCATTAAAGAGACTCGTTCTAAGCCTCAAAATGATATTAATATAGATTAAAGTGATCTTTTGTACTGCGTGAATAGATAATTAACGTACCAGTCCAAAAGTATTTCTTAATAACGTCTGTCACACACACACACACACACACACATATATATATATATATATATATATATATATATATATATATATATATATATA
>JAYMFT010225250.1:0-25073 GCA_038088735.1 Panulirus argus | reverse complement strand
TATATATATATATATATATATATATATATATATATATATATATATATATACACACCCTAGCCTAAGCCAGGTACCCATTTTATCAACCAACCCTAGGGGTGGATGAACAGCTGGGTTGACTGTGGACCGACTGCCGCAACCAGGATTTGAGCCTATGCGCTCGACCCTGGCCGGCCCGTAAATGCATCACGGTCAGGAACGGTAACCACTACACCACGGGAGTCCATACAGTCTATTAGTATTACTTTGGTTTTTGCTCCTGAGGGCTGGCAGCTTATGTGCCCCTACCACTAGCTAGACCACACAATACTCACGAAGTTGTTGCATCACATGATTATTGTGTGGCCATTGGCAATGCAAGGATGTGCTGTTTCGATAACTGCTTCTTTCCCGAAAAGTCAAAGCTTTGGAACTCTCTACCTTCTCATGTCTTTCCCAATAAATATGACCTGGCACATTTCAAAAGCAGTCTTTCTCTTTCTCAGAAATTCACAAATACTTCCCCCTGTCTTTTCTTTTTCCATTTCTTAATTCCCTCTATATTTCAATTGGGGCCTGGCCTTGATGTGGACTTTTGTCCGTGACTGGAGCCTATAAAAAAAGTATATCTTATTCTGATAGCGTATGAAACTGGAAGCTATTTACACCATATACAATACATATTCGCCCCTCTCTCAAAGACTCTTGCATTTACCTCTCTCACCACCATATCCATAAACAAATAAACAGCCATGGTGACCTCACACACCCTTGTCACAGACCAACCATTACTTGGAACCATTCACTCTCCTCTCTTCCTACTCATACAAACGTTACATCCTTGACAAAAACTTCTCACTGTTTCTAACAGCTTTTCTCCCATGCCATATATTCTTAAAACCTAACACAAGGCATCTCTATCAACCCTATCATATGCTTACTCAAGATCCATAAATGCCATATACAAATCCTTTTTTTTTTTATTTGAACCCCATTTCCCATGTTACTGAGGTAGTGCCAAGAATAGATGAAGAAAGGCCTCATCTGCACACATCCATTCTCTAGCTGTCCTATGTAATGTACTGACACCACAGCTTCCTATCTACAACCAGGTCCCACAGACCTTTCCATGTTTACCCTGGACACTTCACATACTCTAGTTCAGTCCACTGACAGCAAAATGACCCCAGAATAACACACCTTTCCAATTCACTCTATCTCATGTGCACCTTTCACCCTCCTGCATGTTCAGGCCTCAATTGCTCAAAATCATTTTCACTCCACCCTTCCATCTCCAATTTGGTCTCCCTGTTCTCCTTGTTCCTCCACTTCTAGCTTTCCTCACTCAACTCTCCATAAGTCCAAACCATTTCAGCACACCCTCTTCAGCTCTCTCAACAACACTCTTCTTATTACCACACCCCTCTCTTATCCTATTATAACTTAGATGATCAAGCCTCCTCACACTACATACTGTCCTCAAAAATTTCATTTCTAACACATCCACTGTCTTCCATACATTCTCATCTATATCCCATAGCTTGCATCCACACAACATCATTGGGACTACTATACCTTCAAATATACCCATTTATGCCCTCCCAGATAGTGCGCTCTCTTTTCATGTAGTCTTCAATGCTCCCAAAGTCTTTACTCCTCACACAGCCACCTTCACTTCCATGGTTCATTTACTGCCATGTCACTCATCACTTCCTTTAATTTCTCTCCATTCAAAGACACATCCCAACTGACTTGTCTCTCTGCTTTGCTTTTATTCACAATTACTGTCAACTTTCTCTTTTCATACCCTCTCCTGAACCTTGTGTTTGAGTTTACGATTTCTGTTGATGGCATATGATTTTATCTATGCAGTTTTCTTTGTTTTTTGAAATTTCCAACCTGTGGAAAAAAGTTTGGGATATATTTCTTTATATGTCCTTGTGGTGCATTCTTTGATGGCTTGGTTGTTGATGCTGATGTAGCATGAGATGGCGTGATAGAGATGGTAAACTTCCCATAGGGATGTTTTGAAGCTTTGACTCAGTGTACTGTGTGAATGCTTGCCAGTCTGCTTTTCTTAGTCAAAGCACTGTGTGAGTGCTTGCCAGTCTGTTTTCCTTAAGTAAGTTCTTTGATGGTTGTGTGGGTACATGGTCAGAAAAAAGTTCACGTAGCATGCTCCAGGTGGGCCTTGTGTGCAATGCTGGTGTACAAAAGATAACGCAAGGTAAGGTTGGCTACTGGGGGTTGTGGTTGGGAGTCAGGTTGGCAAGTTGCTTTGGTCAAGGATGTTAAAAGGATACAGCTGGTGTATGAGTAGTTCACCTCAAGGACATTGAGTATGTGTTGTGCCAGGCAGGATGGTGGGCATTAAAATCTCTATAAAGATAGGTGTTTCTACAGTTGTACAGAGTATCTGGGGAGTGTGTGTGTGGAAGGAGGAGGTAAGTGTCATTACAGTACAGTAAGTGCTGTTTAGTTTCATAGATTATGTTAATAGAATGATGTTGTCAGTGTCTGTGACTCATTCTACATCAAGAATATTGCAGTCAGTCTGTGATCTGTTTAGTATAGAGTGGTGTCAGTGAAGGGGATGGTGTGGTTTTCAAGCATTATGAGTGCTCCTTCTTGTCCATGCTGACTGTTTGTCTTTAGGTTATGTAGTTATAGAAAGGAAGGAGGAAGGATCTGGGTGTAAGACTGGTTTCTTGCATGTGGGCTACCTATATTTTGAATTACCAAAGAAGGTTGTGCACTTGTGTGTCCTTGTTTTTGATGGTGTTATACTTTACAATGTTTAGCGTGTGCAGTGTTCTGCGAAGTATGGAGGTTAGCAAGATGGAGGGTGTAGTGTATATAGTTAGTAATTGTATACTTGTTTACATTGTGTGAAAATTTCAGAAAGTGCAGTGGGTGTCTGAGTATGAATCGTTGTTTTCTGTCCACGGTTCTGAAAAGTTCTTTATGGAGACCAATGATGTGTAGTAAAGGTCATACCTGGTGAAGTTTTCAATAGTCTTCTATTCTAGACATAGCTTAGGCTGTTCCTAGGCTGCTGAGTCTGGTCACTGGCCAACTAAGCTGTTGGAAGCCACAGCCCAGAAGCATATACAGCTTCTAAAGCCTGATTGGTCACCTAAACTTTATAAATACTGATCTAAGACACTCTTATTAAATTTCTCCACTGTGCATCCCCTAGTGCTTCTGATGATTGCAGGTAAGGTGTTGAAGTCTTGGCCCTAGATCCTTAAGCTGTACACTCTTTTTACGTATATCACATCTTCGGATTTCTGAGGGAGTATTTTCCAGTCTTATATACAATTCATGCCCATAAAGTTATTCTGACCATATGATGGGAACCATGCCTTCTACAATTTTTCAGGTATTGATGATGATACATTTCTCCCGTCTGCAGTCTCGAGAGTACAGCCTCGGTGATTTCAGCTGTTCCCAGTAATTCAATTCCATTACCATGTTACTGTGGGCTGTGAGAAAGATGTGTAACCTTTCTAATTCTGCAGTTTTGCCAGCCTTGTAAGATGATGTTCAAACATGGCAATATTCTTTTTCTGAAAAAAATTAACTGCTTAAATAGTATCATCTTTAGTTTTTCTTCCCTTGTGTTACAAGTCTACGGGATCCATCCCACCAGCCTTCTAGAGGAGGCAACTATTATTTTGTGTTTATTGATGATTAGGATGTTACACATAAATACTCCTAGATCTTTCACATTATTCGACTGGTCTACAACAGTGTTTGTCTTCATCCAATATTCTGTTCTGCTTTTGAGTTCTTGATTTTCCCATACCAGAGGAATTGAAATTTATCCCTACAGAAGAGTATGTTGCTCTCAGTGGCCCACTGGGAGACTAGAACGGTCTCTCTTCAGCCATTCTGCATCTTCTATTGACATGATTTTCCTGTGTCATCTGCAAAGGATATGAAACTGACTTTTACTCATGTCAAAGCCAGATGTAAGAATGAGCAGGACAGGTGCAAGTTTAGTTTCCTAGGAAATTAAGCTCTTAACTGTAGAGACACTGAATATGGCATGGTTTACATGTGATATATTAGTTGAAATTTGTATATATACCTAACAATTTTCAATCATTGCCATTTTAAACAATTTATGTGCTAAATCACCTTAGTAACATTATCGTGTACTTTTAAAAAATCTGATAAAATCACATCAGCATTTGTTTGCTCTCCAGAACCTCAATTAGCAGTTGGGACAACCAAGATCTTCCTACCTTGAAACCTTGTTGTCAATGGTTATGTAGATTGTTTGATCCCATAAATTATCAAGTTGCCTTGTAGGACACTCCCTAAGATTTTCTTAGTGTATGAAGTTAGGGCTGTTGGTTGAGAGTTCTTAAGGATTTTTTGCATTCACCTTTGTGGAGTGGGGCACGATGAGTCATTTTCAAATTCTTGAGGATGACGCCACAATCTGGGCTTTTTCTTCATTGTATAGTTAATGCTCCTGCAAGAGGTGTTTTCCATTCTTTTATGAAGACTGAGTTCCAAGAGTCCAGTCCTAGGCAATGCATGGGCATACCCTTAATGGTCCATTCAAAATCGTGTGGTGTGGTGGTGATATCTGTTATATGTAACACAGGGGGATTACTGTTTAGGAAGCAGTCTGTTTAGTTGTTCTTTAACTCGATTTTAGGCTCAGTGAAGACCAATTGATAGTCTTTTCTAGAATCTCACTCAACTCCTGGCAGTCTAGTCTTTTCTAGAATCTCACTCAACTCCTGTCAGTCATCAGTAAAGTTACCCTTGCCTGTTTTAAGGGTTCCACTTTACATACAACTATTTTAAGTTGTTCCTTGGTTCATCATTGGTTCTTTCCTCTTCTTCCTTTTCCTTTTTATATGACATTTTGAGTTTGTGGTCTATGACCATTAGTTCACTTAATAGGTCCTGTTTCCTTTACCAGTTGAGCTGAAGCTTTTTTTTTATAAGTTCTGCAATTCTTTTTCTTCCTCCTGTAGAGTGTTTATGTTCCTCATTTTACCCAAACCTTTTGTGCTTTCTTTTCACTGGTACATGACTGTTCACTTGTTTGGGGTACAAGAAGTCATATCTTTAATACACTACTCCTCTGTTTTGGTACACAGCTTGGTTTCCCATTGTCACAAACATATTGTTGATTACATCTCATTTCATTTGTTTGCTCACAAAACTGAAATCGCTGAATACACCTCCATCGCAACATGTTTGTCAAGGCAATTTATCATCCAAACTTGTTTTTATCTAAACTTGGCTATGATCAGAATATAATAGAGAGAGTTTGAAATGTCACAAATTAGGTCCAAGTTATTTAAAAAGATTAAGTCAAGTGTTATTTCTTCTGGTTGGTATTGTTAACTGCTGAATGAGGGAGATCTCACACAGTCTGACTAACTCTTTTATCCTGCTGTTCATCCAAGGTGCCTTCAGCATCAGTAGTTTCAGCTATAGTGTTGTTTCCTACCTGTATCTATCTTATGAGAGTTAGGTTGAAGTGCAATAGGAAAAAGGTACTTGGGACTGGGTTTCCAAGGAGGTTAAGGCATGATTCTTACAACTTTGCATCTGGTAGTCAGTAGATTACTGCAATGACAACATTTATGTGAATTCTTGTGGCTTTGCATCTGGTGGTCAGTAGATTACTGCAGTGACCATGTTTTGGTTTTCAACCTTGAAAATTACTAATTCTAATATACCTTTATAGAGGTTCAACTCAGTTTTTATAAAAGTATCTATTATATACAGACCTAACCCATCTGTACATATTAATTTGTAGTATCCAGATCTCACTATTCATTGGGCCTCTAGTGTGTTTCTGTGAAGGCCACAATTTTGACTGTAACAAGTTACTCATAAAGGGGATTATATTTATTCTGTGCAATTTGAGTCCATGTATGTTGGCATACATAGAGATGTAACATGACTTGTTTCTGTTTCAGTATTTCTGTGTATTTGTTATGCTCAGCTTGACAGAGTGCCTTCAGGTCCTTTATCATTCTGCAGAGGGAAGAAGTCTCATTTCTCCTGTTCTTCTTTGCCTCCATATGGCTACAGATCTAAAAAGGGTGTGTAATGAGACCAGCAAGAGAGATATTTCTCACTGTCTGATATATGGTGGTCCCCAAAATGCTGGTTCAGGCAGCATCTAGACTCTAATGAGGATTTGCACAATTTTGTATGGTAAAATTGGCATCCTTTTCCATACCATTATCTCTCTTCTTAAGCCACTTCAAGTATTTCCTGGAGAGTTAAATTTACATTCTCCCCAGCATGGTTTATGCCAGTCTTACCATACATGCAAATTCCCTTTGTATAGTATCTATAGACTCTGTAAATCCTGTGAATTTCTTGTTTTTTAATTGTAACACCTCTAACACTCTCGGCATTCATGGACAGGCCTGAGTGAGTTATTTCGTCTCACTTTCTCCGTCCCTCTCTCTTCTGTATCCAAGTCAGTGGCTCTCTCTCTTTCTGAGCAAATAACTATGCTTAAGGATTCCTGACATTCAATTATTCCCTCTCCCTCAATACCTGGATTAGTGTTTCTCTTTCTGTGCTTAAAGATTTCTGACCTTAAATTTCTGAGAGTCTTTGTCAATAGTAATGTCTGTACTAGTAAGGATTTAAGGCCTCCACAAATCATCATCCATGTTTCTTTGTGTGGGTTTAACGTTTTTAGCTGCTGTAAATACATGTAGGATACCAGTAAATGGCATCAACTGTAGCAGTCTGATATTTTTTGAGTTGGCCTGTTACCCAGGTTACCACAAATTGTACACGTTTCACTTTAGCTTTCATATTTTTTCTATTTTATATTTCCTTTATCCACTCTTTTTATAGATGGTGTGTGCACATTAAGGAGAAATTCAGGTTATAAATAATCAGTTTCAATGAACTTCCTTTTCTACATCAGAATTAAAAAATGGGTCTCCACATGGCATCACATTTCACAGCTGGCAATTCTATATGAGATTTTTCCATGTTCCAATTTCATTTTAATTTTTTCATTTTTTTCTTCACTTTTATTTCATAAACAGCATACAACGTTCAAGAGCACCAGAACAGCTACAACATGAGAGTAGTACTTTTTTGGTGGTAGGCAAATGTATTCTAACAGTCCTGGGTAGGGGTTAACTGTAGACATTCAACCTTTGTTGCAGTTTGGTTAGGCTGGCTAGTCTCTCTGATGTGGCTTAAATGATGTAGGGAAAGCTGTTTCCTCCACATTGGGTGCCTGAAAGTTATTTGGTCTACCTATATGTGATTAAACAGCTGACAAGAAAGGGTAGAGTTGCTCATGATTTTTGTGTACTAAGGAAATTTAGTCCAAGACTGAAATGGGTTTGACTCATGCAGGAGGGAGGGTGAAAAGCAGTACTCAAGCAAAGGAGAACCTAATTTGACCTCCTAGCCTGGGTTTTGTATTTTCCAAAACTTTTCATTTTTGTGATGCTACGTGCTTAGTGAAATAGTAAGGAATTCCATTTTAATGAAAAGCAATGTGGTAGTCAAAGGACATCAAAAATCCTTCCTTAGCCCTTCCCAGGTATAACTGTAGCAGTTATTAGCCAATGGCTCACTAAGCAGATTTGGTCATGTCATCTGGTTGTGGGCAGGGTCACTGAACTGTTGACAAGATCTATAATCACCAATATAATTCCAATTCCTGTTGTTATCATGTTTCCAAACTGATTAACAGGTGTACTAGTTGACATCAGAGAGACAATACCTGTAATAACCTGCAAGTTTTACAGATTATGTAATGGACAGCTCGATGTTGTTACACTATACAACTGTTTAGAAGTATTTTGGAGGTCAGGTTAGACATAGCTTTAAATACCAAGATTATGGTACCTTTGCTGTTATTTCAAAGAATCAGAGAAAATCAACAAAACCACTCAAGATTTGCTAGTAATCTACAGGACAGGTTAAGAGAGATCCAAACACACCATCATGTACAGACTATATAAGACTGCAATTAAATATAAAGCCATTAGGCCTGACAAGATATTGTTTCTGTTCATTTAACAAATTTCAGTGAGCTTTCTATAAAAACGATTCTCAGAAACAGGTTATTGGCGAAGCTTGAACAAGCATACCTTTCATGAATAATGAACAAAAAGGTATATAATTCCAAGAAGCTTGAAATATACAAGAAAGCAATACTGCAGCAGACATTTCCAAAACATGTTTTGCTAGGTAAGGATGAAGGAAACATCACGTTCTCTCTTCGTCCATCCATCTGATGCCTTGACAGGATGCCAACGTGGGCTTCCCTGCTCTCCATCCCACACATGTGGTGCTGATTTCAGAAGAGATCCACACACACACACACACACACAAAAAATAGCTGAGAGTTCTGATATTAATGATGGCATATGGTACTACCAGTATTGTCATAGATTTATACCACGAAACCCTATGACTGTATATCATTTGATTAAGGTTGTCAATAACACTAAGAATTTAAACAAAATTTATTGTCCAATAGTTAAAAAAATACAATATTTTCCTTCTTAGATACTCACATTTGAACACAAGTCGGATATGTTAGTGCAGATGTTATCTACAAAGCATAATAAAGCAATACGCAAAGTATCAAATGCAGGCAAAAGTTGAGTTCATCCGTGCGGTGATGGTACCGGAGATATTTCAGTGTACTTTAGGAACTGTAAATGTTGTACACAGGAACGATGACGGTTGGCATAAGTTATGGTTATTTCAATATTTCACAATGGAAGGCAGGCCTTTGAAAACCAGATTCAGAAGGCAATAAAAGAATAATTCACAAATCAGACCTCTACTTACGTAAAGGTTCCGTACCCTAAAAAAATTCCCAATATCGATTTTCTGTAAATCAAATCATTTCCCAACTGACATCCATTTTATAAGTTTCAGTTTTCAATGATTTATTTCTTGATAGAGGAACCGGGATCCTAGTGCTGTAACTAGGTAACCTTGTACCCATTTCACAATTAGGATGTGTTCCCACAAAAACAATGTTGACAAACACAAAAGAATCACGTTATATACCGCTCTCATACTGCAAATCAACTACTGTAATATATTAAACGTTGTAACATACAGTATCTTAAGTGTAATTAAAATCAGTTTACCTTATAAACTCACTGGAAGCGTCCAAATACTTCTAGCTTTAACTGTAAGAACTGCGGCATGACGTGCCCTTTCGGCCATTCTCCTCCCATGGCGAACAACAGTATTCTGAGAAGAATTGAGGCAAAGGTTGGTCACATTTATAAACCATGTGTCAACTACCAAACAATTCAAAACACCAGCACTTCCATATAGTATGAAATGCGCATTATGCATTGTATGAAATGCAAGTTACTGAATAACACAATTAGACAAGATACGGTTCAGTATAACGTACACTTTCTCCATTCCAACGACGTATATTCATCTATGTATATCATGAATTTACTTAAAGTACATTTAGGATACTGTATCATGCAGTCATGAAAATGATAAATATATAAATAAACAATTGTGAAGCCACAAGTTCTGCAGGGTTGCAAAATGTTCACAGGATTACCTGTAGCAGCAGACTAACCACAATATTGTTCTAATGAAATCACCCACTATAAAAAGGTATAAATAAATGTATATTTGGTAAAATATACACTACCGTGCTGTTTTTGCTCAACAATTCCTACACTCCGATAGAAGACATATTTAACTATCTCATTTTTTGACTCATTGTTCTCGGATAAAAAAACTTATCAGGGCCTGCCGTTTTATTTATTTTCATGTATACTGCTGAAAGTATGACTTCTGCTTTAGTTTTTTTAAGAACGTTCCCTTCTCTTGTCAATAAAACTGAATTTGGGACATGGATTGTGTTTTACTTCGTAAGTACATATGCAAAACCTTTTTTTTTTTTGCCAAGGTTTCGTTATCTTAAACCAAGTCACCTTTCTATTTTTCGTCCTGAAGGAAATCAGATGAGTGTTGCATTACAGAGACCTCAGAACATGGATTTGAAGGAATACTACTGCCTTATTTTCAACTTGGAAATACTTACTCAATTTTTTCTTTGTTTTTTAACACCTGCGTATTACTCCGTTTATATGTGCGTCATTGTTGGGAAGACGGTCCGCTTAATGCGATCCATCATAGAGAAGATTTACACAATTTGTAAAGACTCGCACATACTTTTAGTACAATGTTCAAACCATACACTTGCATGACAGAGGAATAAAGTGTTGAAACTGAAATTGATGTCATAGATATCAACAACTACACAACAGAGCGTTCCTCTAAACAGCAACGTCCCCTTAACAATGATTTCTTTCAACATATAAACATGACCCAAGCCTTGACCATGAGCCTTTAATACAGTACCCTCTTGGTTAGCTTTCCCATCTCACCCAACCCTGAAGTATTAAGTTACTCCATAAATGTCTGATGCCCTCCCACCCAGTCACACCCCGTCTCATCTTCCAAACGCCGCCTCCTTCTGCTTATTAATTGCAATCAGTCGTTAGACACTGAGGAATCTATTTAGTCAATTAAAAACTGATGTTGTAATGAAGCGATATCATGTGATCTATAGAGAATATGATTCTGTCTTATTTAAGCCTGTACAACACTATAGTCTACTCACGTCAATACAGTCACTAAACCTCACCTGGCATTAAGCCATATGAGTGGCAGGCTGAGGCAAGGCTGACTGACTACAGTGTACATTAACATGATTGTCGTAGTTTAGATACACTTTTGAGCTACATTTTATATACTGGAATTAAGCGACAATTCTGGGAAAGATTAAACAGTATAACATAAGGACCGATCGGTACGCTATTTCTCGAGAAAGTTGGTCGGCGGGGCGAAAACGTGGCGCGAAATTTCCTTCATTGATATCTTCGCGATGAAAACTGCCGGTCCGTACTAACGGACGAGGTTGAAGACACACACACAAGTTTAGAGGCTTCAGCTCTTTACTATGAGCACAGTCAGTGATTTTTCATTTTGAGCGCTATCAAAAAAGTCAATATAGTACCTGCATTAAGGTAGTCCGTCGCTGCTGTATGCTTTAGGAAACTTCGACATCACATTAACTATTAAAGAGCACAAGGACGTCAGTTATACAACTGTGTTCGGAATTATAAAACCTCAACTTTCTCCTGCTGTTGCACTGAGAAAGTGTGAACGCCTGAGACTTCTGCAGTGAGTGTCTAGGCAGCGTGGTTTCAACTTAATGCGACTAGTTTCATATCATCAACGAAAAGGTAAAGAAAATAACTGACATGTTAATAAGTAACATCTGCTTTACCTTAACTTAGATTCGAACAAGTTCAGTGTTAGCGTTTAGTTCAAAAAACACACCACCACCACCAATCGAACACGTCCTCAATTTTCATTATCCTAAGGCTCAGGGAAATCCTTTAGTAAGCAAAAAAAACTCTTTGGTTTCAGTCGTTCAAAAAATAAATCGTACGCGTATTATCATTTCATTTTAAGAGAAAAAAAAATCGTAACGCAAAACCAGCTGTGGTAAGTCGGCTGACAATGTTGTCGTTTTCCAAAACGAAACCAATAGCAAACAAGAGGGAACTATTCCAGATGTCTTTTTCGGACGTTGTGTGTATATCATGGAGTACACCGCTTTCTTAAAGAGAAAAAGGTAATTCCTTCTAACAAGTGCACTGCCGCTCGAGTTGTAGCGCCTCCCTTAGCCGCTAAGACAAAGATCCGTCACGTGACAGGTGACGTGAGTTACAACTATGGAAATCTCTTGCATAGGAACGTTGGGTGGTGTTCAGGTGGAGTTACGACCTTCTTAACCATTGTTCTTGTTACGCCGCCGGGGATCAGCCAGGGCCCCTGAGGGGAATTTTATCAGGGAGTACAAAGTTTCTTTCGGGCCCCCTTCCTTCCCTTCTCCATTAGTTATCCTGTGTTTATCCACTACGGTTTTATGCCATGAGCTGTGAGGCCTAAAAGGGTATGGGAAATGAGAGAGGGATGGAATGGAGCGCTCTGTTGATTTTCTGAGATCCTAGGAAATTCCCAGGCCCCCTTTCGGACCCCCGGGCCCGGGTACGGTATACCACCTACAACTCCTTCCCTTCTCAGAGGCCCTGGGATTAGTTGCATCACAATTCTATTGCAGCGAGGTATGTTTACGATGAAGCCTAAAACGTATCGAGATAAAACACTAAATTATCAGAACCGACTTACATTCTGGTTTAGATGTTTCTGGTCCCTGTGTATGTATGTATGCATAAAACATTTAACATTCCATAGTAAACACTTGATGGTGATGTAAAGCACGGGTGACAGTGGGCAAAGACCTTTGCCAGTGGTAATGCTCTCAGGTCCTCATCACGGATTGAACTCAGCCTGCGTGGAGGAACTTAGTTAGTCTAGACTAGAGACAAGTATGAATGAGACGTACATCACATTACAGCAAGATTTTTACCTTTTGATGAGGAAGGGTACATGGATTCTGCAAATGATGTGGTTATAATGAAGACGGTTTAAGTAGGCTTTGTGAACTTAAGACTAACTAGAGCGGAGTTCTTTACTTCCCAGATACAGCTCCCTTACTGACGGGGGTGATAGAGAGCCATATCGGAGGCATGGGTCATATGGTGCTCTCCCTGATGGCTGGGTTGGAGGGCGCCGCCGTGCTCCATGGACGAGCGGCCTTCGTCTGGCCGCTGCAGTAGGCATCCCGCACCTCGTCTTCAGCTAGGGGCGCTCGCTCGGTGTTGGGGCCTCCACTGCCGGGGTTCTCTATCTCCGGCGTTAAAGAAGGAGGCGGAAGCCCTGAGGGGCAGCTGAGCGTTGGCAGGGAAGCATCACTGCGTACATCGGCATGGTTGAATGCTCTTGGTGGCTTTGGTGGTGGTGGTGGCGGCGTAGTCTCAGGTTTTTTATTCTTCGCCCGAGAAGGACCTGCTGGAACCTCCTGTACTGGAGCCATGGGTGGTGCGGCAGTCCATGGCTCGCTCTTCCCGGCCTCTTTGGCAGCTGCACACTCTGGAGGTGCTTCTGCTTCACGGTCGTTGCTGAACCTCACCAGTTTCCCGGGGCCGCATATTTTTAGAGTATTTTTTGCACCTTCCCTGTTCTTTGGAAGAGCCTTGACCCTTTGGGCGACACCAAGATCACGCGTGGCAGTGGGTAAGCCAGTAGTGTCTTGGGTCGGGGGCAGGCAGGAGGTGTCACTGCCTCCGGTGTGAAGATGCGAGTCCCCGGGGTAAACTTGGCCAGGTGGAGGCACTACCCCGGGGCCTGGCCGTTCCGGGTCCCTGGCGGCTGGTGCAGCACGAGCGAGTCCGTCGTCCCCTCCTCCGGGTTGCCGTGGCGCCGCAGATCGTCTCGTTGCCGTTAAGCCAATAACCTCCACGACGGACTCGACATCCGAGTCGCAGCTCGAGTAGCTGCTGCAGTCACACTCCTGTGAGAGAGAGAGAAGAGGAGGAGGAGAAGAGGCAAGCTTAGTACACGGTGCTGGTGGCGGGACCTGGTAGGCAACCGCCTGGGAAACTAACAAGATAAGAAAGACTTAGTTGATAAGTACCATTCATTTTTCTTCCGTGTTCTTGGTGACACGACTTAAACTTGCATACTTAAGTCATCAGTAACGTACACTCAATGAAGAGAGAGAAACCGAAATTGCTCAAGAATGTCTTACAGTAGATCCTCAGTACCAAATTTTCTCCTTTCAAAGACAGCTTAATCTTTTAAGTCAAGGGTACTAATACACCATCATAATCATCTCCCCCACAAGCAGAGGTACGACTCTTACTCTACCAACAGGATCATCCCCTCTCTAACATCGGTGCAACCATCACTCTACCTCTGCTGCCGGTCATTCTACCTCCGGTGCCACCTTCACACTAGCTCATGTGCCACCGTCAATCTAGCTTCACTCTACCTCCCGTGTCATCCTCACCCTATCTTTAGGGTGACCCGCCCAAAGCTTCCAGGACCACTCTCACTCTACCTCTGGTGTCCCCTTCCCTCTACCTCCAGTGCTACCTTCACTCCAGCTCCGACGACATTCAGGCATCATATAGTCATACAACTCTCATGTTATTTCCCTTATATAGTGCCTATCCTTGCCTATTCTTAACGGGGTCGTACCATCGTGCGCATGG
Source organism: Panulirus argus (assembly GCA_038088735.1). Taxonomy (NCBI): domain Eukaryota; kingdom Metazoa; phylum Arthropoda; class Malacostraca; order Decapoda; family Palinuridae; genus Panulirus; species Panulirus argus. The sequence goes on along the minus strand of JAYMFT010225250.1, from coordinate 10,950 downwards.
GCTGTACAACCGTACTTAAAAAAGGTTAAGCACACAGTAATTTCCTATCTTAATGCTAAGTTAAGAATTAAAAAAAAATGAAGCTACATAGGACTGTACAATAGGGTCAGGCTCTCCCTCCGTCATATTCTGTTGTTATGTAACACAAAAAAAAAATTTATCTTTACGGAGCGTCAACAGTTGGTGGATAGTTACCTTGCAGGCGTTATCCGCTTGCAGTTCTTCCTGACATTTTACGATTTGTCCATTCATGAGCGGAGTGGTCTGCGAGTGGATGTGGACCATAGTTTTGGTCTGGGGTTGTGCAGGTGTGTGCGCGCTGGTGTGCGTGTGCGCCAGAGACTCGCGTCGTCCGCAGGCGTTGGCGAGCACGTCGAGGCTCGGGTGGCGGTGTTGAGCAGAGGACACCAGGTCAGGATCGTAGCACTCCCAGGCGCTGCCGGTGGACGTCACCACCAGCTTGTGCTCGTGGCCGGTACCCTTGGCCCTGCAGGGGCCGGCGTGTCGAGCGATCACCACGCTCAGTACCAGAAGCAGCAGCACCACCGACACTAGACCCACTATCGCCCCCAACATGGTTGGGACACCCAGGGCGGCGGTTTCAGGCTCTGAGGGAAACAATGGGATGACTATTTGACAGCTCTCCGTAAAGAAATGTTGGTGTCCTAACTGCTGAGTCTCATTAACACGAGTGTGGTGCTATAGCGACCATCATGGAGGGAGAGTGTTACGTTACTGTCTGAAAAAGACGAAAAAAAAAAAAGAGGCCAAAGGACAAGAAGAACCAGGCCAGCAACGCCTCCGGCTGGAGTCTACCGGTACAAGAGCAATACTGTTTACGTAGCATAACGCCTGAATTTTACTTTCTGACTTAGTACATACTCTGTACCAAAGAAGTTTCTGTCCAAAAAGAAGTAGTGTATCTCTTCTAGTGGTACTCTGCAAAGGTCTGCAGAGCTTCAATCATAAGAATAAATCTAAACTCAAAGTAACTCTACTGAAGTAAGAAAACCAACACGAGAACAAGGAAAACTATATAACTTACTCAAGTTTAGGACCACCTTAACACAGTGTCCATCTTCAGTCCGTCTTACTGGACCTGACAGTGAAGGGCCCATTACCCAATACCAATATGCCTGTTTTTGGTATAATAAGGGATTCATTACCTGTTATTGGTATGATGAGAAACCCACTACATATTACTGGTATGAAGAAGAACCGACAAATAGTTGATTACGACAACCCCACTACATGTTACTCGCTCTGCGAGGGCCCCACTGTCTGTTCCTGTTATAATGAGTATCCTAAGAAGAAAGCCGAAGTCTGCTATCTCTACAAAAAGGCGTGGCTAGAGTCCACTATCCTTCAACAGGTCAACAGAAGAGTAATACACTGATGGTGCTGGTGGTGAGACAGTACCCGGGACGTTGCCGGCCGTCTGAACCTCCAACCGATGGGCGTCGCTCCTGCCGCGGGCGTTGCTGGCGGTCATGAGCAGTGTGGTGGCCACGCCTCCCCTAAGACACACCACCCACTCCGGGAAGTCACTGCACCGTGGAGAGGAAACATGTATTAATCCCTTAAGAGGTTTATGTAATTTCAGAAATTAGCATTAAGTCCTGACCAAACTTACACGAAATATAAAAGTATCTTTGTAACTACATATTACGAACTAGATTGACATTTTGTGACTATGTATTACGAACTAGATTGACATTTTGTGACTATGTATTACGAACTAGATTGACATTTTGTGACTATGTCAAAATTTTCCTTGTTTTAAATGTGTTCGTTTTGACCCACACTTTTATCTTATTTTTAGTAAACTCTCTGTAATACAGAAGCAAAAGACTGAAATCTGTAAATGACGTTTTTATCAAATGTTATTCATACAAAGAAAGTAATGTAACAGTGCCAAAAAAGGCAGATTTTGGAAAACGAGTATAACGTATATCAAGATTCATAAAAAATGGCATCAAAATGCAGAATTCTGGCTTGTAAAAGTAGCACTTTGTTGTCACAGTCAAAAGGACGTAAGGAATGACCTTAGGTCTTCTGTAACCCCTTTCCCCCACCCTCTTTTCCTCATATGTAAATGGCCCACTGGAATCCAAATTTGAACAAGCTGGCTCCAGCTGACACGAGCACAGGGCCACCTAGTGACCAAAGGTGGTGGAGTGAGGGGGGGGCACTGTTACTGACCCACCTGCTGACGCTGGCACTGGTGGTGACCCACCTGCTCATGTTGGCCACGAGAAGCGACCCTTCCACCTATGTTGCCATAACTAGCGACCCATCTGCTTATGTTAGCATGAATACCGACTCGTCTAATGATGTTAGCCACGAGAGACGATCCACCTGCTCACGCTGGCAACGAGAAGTGATCCACCTGCTCATGTTGGTTACAAGAAGCGACCTACCTGTTCTTGCTGGCCACGAGAAGCGGACCACCTACTCATGTTGGCACAGGTAGCGATCCACCTGCTCATACTGACCACGAGAATCGACTACCTACTCCCTTTGGTGACAGGAAGTGACCCACCTGCTCATGCTGGCCGTGAGAAGCGACCCACCTACTCAAGTTACAACGGGTAGCGACCCACCTGCTCAAGTTGGCCACCAGAACATGGTCCTGCCAGGCTTCTAAGATGAACTCCTGTGGGAGGCCGCCGTCAAATCCTTCGTGGCAGGTGACGGCCAGAGACCAAGCAAGAGGGTCCCTGTGGGCCTCTGTATGGGCGGCGGCGGAGTCGGCCGAGCAGTTGGTGAGCGGGTCAGGGGGTCCCGCGGGCACCAGCTTCACCAGGCACGGCCTTCGCTGCCGCCCTACGCCGTTGGTAGCCCGGCACGACACCTGCCCGTAGTCCTCGGGCGCGAGGGGCGTCACCACCACGCTGGAGGTCAGGCCGTCGCTGCGCACGTCCTCCTCGGCTATCGGCTGTTCCCGTCCGTCCTCTGACACCCTCATCCAGGCCCAGGTCACGCCCTGGGCAGGCACGGCCTCTACGCTACACACGACCACGGCTGGCTCGCCTCTGGCAGCTCCCTGGGTCCTTTCCCACACGTCCCCAGCACACACTGGCGAGTCTGAACGCCCAAGTAAGTCCGTTAATTTGATGCCTTAACCGATACCTGGGCAAAAGCTAAACTGTATAATCTGCAGGGAATATATATATATCCCTTCACGCGACCAGCTCATAAGGGTCGCTTCGCTACCTGGTGTAGTAAGGACGACCTGCGAATAGGACTGACGATGACATGGAAGATATGGGATGGTTAACCCTGACCAACAGTGATTTGGAAACATTACCAAGTGTTACGTGGAGCGAGGTAACCATCCGAACATGTGATGCCTACCTCACACCTACCACTGGTGCGCGATCTGTGTACTAAATTATAGGGAACTCTTACAGTGCTAGAAAGGCCATCATTTACGAGTACATGTAGTATTTCTGCCTCAATATACACCTTACAGGGTGAGATAAGACCTAGAGTGAGACAAGATAAAGGTGTGGCAAGTACAGGGCGAGTCAAGAAATAGGGTGAGGCAATACAGGGTGACTGAAGATACAGGGTGAGGAAAGACTTAGGGTTAACATAAAGGTGGGAAAGGACCCTGATTGAGGCATGAGAGAATGAGGGAAAAATGAGGGTGAAGCAACACCCGGTGAGACAAGATAGAGGATAAGTCAAGATCCAGGGTGGGGTAAGACACTGGGTGAAACTAGGCATAGGATGAGGCAAGACTCAGGGTGAAGCAATATTCAAGGTGAGGCAACACCAAGGGTGAAGCAACATAAAAAATATCTGTGTTGAGTTACGTGATGGCTGGCTGAAAGAAAATGGATCAGTAGTTAAAAATTCTAATTTTCGTTAAAAGAAAAACTTTCGGAAACAACGAGTACGGCTAAGAACGGTCTAATGAAACTTGTCACGGGTATTATGTAGGGTGTGTAGACAGACATGACCAATTTCTTGACTACAAAAAAAAAAAAAAAAAATATTGCTTACTGGTGGCCTCTGACCCTAAAGAATCTGCAGAAATGGCCATATAACAAACTTGATCCATGTACAGTGTGGGGCACCAGAAAAAAATATAATCTTCCAAATTTTATGAAAACAGGCTGAATAAAAGCCATCTAATAGCCCTCCCAAAAATAACATTGGCCTTTTACCCATTGAGAACACTGGACATGTATTAGACCACAAAATTATCCTATACACTGCACGTAGCTTGTGAGAAGGTAGCTGTATGCAGTGCTTCACCTCAGTTGATGGAGAATGTTAGAAGCAGTCAGCGGCCAGAAATATGTTTTTGGACTGTTTGACCTTTGGCACCATGAAATCTTTAAAAATACCTTAATTGAAAAATGGAAAGGAGATCGAGTGTATTGAATGAAGGTACATTCTTACCAAGTATGTAGTAAGTCAGTCCCGTATTGAAGGAATTGTGCAAAACCTTGTTTGTTGTAAAGAAGGAAGGAAAAAATGAGGAAAAACAACAATTAGTGATGGAAAAGTTTTAGAAGGAACGCAGTACCCCATCCCAGTCAAGATGACCGGTATTTGGCCGGTTCGGTTGGAGGCATCCTGGCCGGGGAAGCTTTACTGAACCCGACGAGTGACGGTATAAAAAGCTACCCAGAAAAAAACACTAGCCCTTCTGAAACCCTAAAGTTGACTTTTCAAGAGGGCTTTCTGGAGGTGGAAGTGTCCAGTTGGATATGACAGAGTGGAGGACCCGGAAAGACAAAAAATAATGTATCATTATAAGGAGGGTTTAATGGTAAAAGAAATTTTCCGAGTGTGTTTTAGGAGTGCTAATGGAGATCAAGAACCCACGTTGCTTGTTTAATGAGTTGTTTCTGATCTTAAGGCTGAAGGAAGAAAGAGGCCTCGGCTCCACCAGCATCATCCCATGCTGAGCCAAGTTAATGCTTGTGGTATACGTCGACCTCCTCCAGTACGTAACGTGTAAAGCAACGCCTTGTGGCTGGATGTCAGAAAGTTGAAGTTCTACATAGTTGGAGGATTAGGGGAGAAATATACGAAACACAAATGTAAAGCTTAATAAGGTGAAGAAATTCTGAGACGGGTGGTATTGATGTTTCAAGACCCAAGATCCACTAGGACAACAATGGGTGTTTTTGCAATGCAGTTGGCACAAACATCTCCCTTTAAGCGGTATCGCAAGTACAGATTATGGTTAGAGATTTGATCTGAAGAAGAGAGGCAGCCTTGGACACTTAGGTTTCATGGAAAAAGATTGGGTGAGGTAGTAAACAGACTGTTTCAATAGTGGAAAATTTGCAACCGAGACTACGAATATTGAAAAGGTGATCAGAGAAATAGCCAGGTCTGGGAGCAGTGGTGACACAGTTGGGGTTTGTTCTGTTTGAAGACGGTTAAGGAGAACCCTGAAACCTCCTTTACCACCGTCTCCATTCCCGCTCAGAGGTGGAGAGACATTATTCTTTGATTTCCAAGTGTCGTATGTACATAGGTACATCCGGACTTTAAAATAAAAGAATGACTTTAAAATAAAGAACTGTGCGTGTGCTGCAAAGTGTCAAGTACTATACAGTAATCCCTCGATTTAAAGGACTAATATGGGAGGGTGTGTCCGTTAATGCCGAAAGTTCGTTAATTAGAATGTAACCATTTTCAATACAATATACAGTTCACATGGTTTCTTTTAACCCGTCTATCACTTGATGCCATTTCGAATTATAAGGATTGCAAAAATTATTTAATAAAGTCACAATTCTCTGTATACAACCTGATCGCACGATAGTTTGAGGCAGAATGAGACAGAAACAAAGCGAGTATAACCCACTTTACCAAAAACAAGTGCGATATGAAATGCGCATGGAGCGGCGTTTGAGATTTTTTTATCTAATTTCATTTTTTCAATTATCATCAATTAATGTATCACTATTTGCAAGGTCCGTTAATTCCGAAATCCGTTATATTGGGGGCCGTTAAATCGAGAGATTACTGTATGTAAGATGGAGAAAGGGTGTGTGTTTGTAGACTAAATATCATAAGCCCACGTGTAGGCGAAGTAGAAGAAAAGTCGATAACCTGGTCTTGGGACGAACACATGACAGCCACTGCAGTGCTGGCTCTCTGCGCTGTCGTCACTAACCCTCCCGAAACCCAGATGGTATTGCTTCCCTGGTCAGTGTCTGTCTACCACCCACAGTACTACCTAATGTGTGAGTGAAAGCCTGTGTCTCAAAACTTTATGTATGTGTGTGTGAACAACCCTGGGTCAATACTTCATGTGAGTGTGAAGTCCCACGGCTCACTGTTCTCCTCTCCCAAGTGAGAATGTTCCTTGTGGCCGATGGGAAGAAGACACTCACGGCGGACGGTGAGGTGGATGGCATTGCTGGTATTCCAACCTTCCATGTTGGCTGCGGCGCAGGTGTAGAAGCCGGAGTGCCGCCGCCGCAGCCGTCGCACCACCAGGCTCAGCCCGCTCACCACGATGCCTCCGGTCACGTTGTGCACCACAGGCACACCCTGAAGGGCGAGGCGAGGAGGCAGTAGGTCAGTGGTGGCTGTGGGGAAGCCAGGGGAGCTTAAAAGGAAAGGAAGAAAATGGCAGGAGGTGGGCAAGTGTTTGAGCCTGGCTTATAAAAGAAGGAAACATGTCATGGGTCGTATATGACAGTAGATGGAGAGGACAGATAACAGAAGACCCAGAGGTCCAGGACAGGGTTATCTGCTGCAGGAGAATGAAGGTATCTATCCGAGACAGACAGGATGCCAATCAATGAGGTCTTTGCAAGGTTTTAGAGGTGAGGGGCTTGGGTGGGAGGGTATGTTGGGTCTGGAGGAACGCTGAGCTTCAGGAGTTGGTATTGGGCTTAAACACCTTATTTACCAGACCACTTGCTAAGGCGTGGGCAAGATATCGTTCTCAAAGCACTCGACAAACTTGAGTGAATAGTACTGTACAAATATGGATTATGTTAGACACGTCACTCTGAGAGTTAGAAAAACCTCTTTAGAAAACCTCTGATATGATTTCTAAACAGTAAATTGCTAAAACAGAAAGATAATGTACATATATATAGAGAGAGAGAGCTAAAAGGCCACACTAAACATACAGAGCCACACAAGACGTACAGAATCAAATTAGAAATACAGAACCGTACTAGACATACAAAGCCACACTAGACATATAGAGCCATATCAAACATAGAGAGCAACACTAGACATACAGAGCAACATTATATATACAGAGCAACACTACACATATAGGGCCGCACTAAACATACGAAGGCCATAGAGCCACACATCGTAATAAGCGACACAGCCCAACACACCAGTGGCACACAATAAGATATCCTAAGCAGCCAGGCGTAGCCGCTATCAAAGCCAGACACAGAACCTCACCAATAACCTGGACATGAAGTCAAACTAGAGAGCCATACACAGAGCCACAGCAGAGTCGGATGACGAACCATAAAAGATTGCAATATACAAAGCCATCCACACACAGAGAATCACACTAGAGAGGAGGGAACCAGAGAGAGAACCACACCAGAAAACGGGACACAGAAACAATAATGAGCTATACACAGAGCCACATATGAAGCCACATTAGTGAGTCACAGAGTATCTTACTAGAAAGCCACAATGAGTAAGCTGGTGAGCCACAGAAGGGAACCAGACACATAGTTATACTTCAATTCCATACCGTCGACACGCAAGATAACAAGACCCTTGGAATGAAATGAGCCATAGTGAAGAGCCACATCATCCCGCCAGTGAAGAGACCACACACACCAGCCTGGCATATTGAGGAAGGCGGAACGAAACAAAACAGATTCACTAACCCAGTGACCGCAACGGTATGATGGACCTGGCTCTTGACCTTACCCGCGACAGTCAGGTCAAGGATCGCATACTGTCGAGCTCGAGGGATTAATGGTCATACTCAAAATCCAGACTAAAGAGAGAGAGATAGTTGAAAGAACCACACTGACCATACTAGATATGCTAAATATGCCTACAGGAGAACCAAACTCAGAGCTCCTTTGGATTACGCTAACGATGACCAACCAGAGACCTGAAGAACGAAAGCTGGAAGGGAAACAAGAGATGAACAAGATAAAGCTGAACGAGCGGCAGCTCTTAGAGAGGTTAAGATACAGAACCGAGACACTGAGAGCGGTGGACAGAGAGGAATATAGACAGAGAACAAGACAGACAGGTGAAACAGGACGCACACTGTGGTACCAGTCGACGCGATGGACCGTGGGGTTGGCGCGGATGGTGCACTCGAAGAAGACGTCGTCCCCTTCTTTGATGAGGCCAGCGGTCAGGTGGCGGCCCAGCGACAGCTTCACCACGGGCGTGTCTGCAACGATACTGGTGGTGGATCGAGGGTGTTGTGGGTGGGGGGCGCTGTGGTGGAAAGGTGGTAGGTGAGGGGCTATAACAGCGGAGGTAACAGTCCCGACAGCAGTGGTTATCTGGGGGAAGTAGTGGTAAGTGGGGCAGTAGCAGTGGGTGGTGTGGTACAGGTGGGTGGGGACACGAGTGGTAGGCAAGGTGATGGCTCAGGGGCTACAGCTATGGTGCGATATAACAGGAGCGACAGGAGTGCTTACCACGCCCTACTTTTCGACTACTTACATTTTTTAAGTCACTTTTATTCATTATATCATGTGTAAGATAAAATTTGAAATAAGTATCGTTTACATTAAGTACTGCCAATACTGTTGTTACAGCCATGGCTGCCTTTGTCAAAACTGCCGCCACTCACAGAAGACCTTGAGTTTGACGGAATCCGTGAGGGGCGCGTGAGGTAGGAGGGGGTTGGCGGCGGTGCAGGCCAGGGTGGCGCCGTCGTGCTCCCTCTCCACCACCACCGTCAACGTCGCCGTCGTCACGTTCCCTCCGCCGTCGAACTGAAACACCGGACTAGTTTAGTGTGACATAAAAATTAAGATCAGGGGCACCCATATATACCCATCCATCACCGACGCCGATTTCAATATTTTCATGCACCTGTCGTGGTTATTTAATGTTGTGGTGGTCAGAGACGCGCCAGTTAATCTAGCAGCCCGAGTTTGATCCCTGGCGCTGACATCCGGCAGGCAGCTTACATAAAGGTTCAGTCTTCCACCGGAAGGGTGAATGAATGGACAACCAAATTAGGCTTTACAGGAATTATGGTGCAGCGAGAACAGGCTACACTGCCGTACGGCTTCAGAGCACCTTGGGTCGAGAGACCTTGTGGCTACTTCTGACAGCCCTTGTGATGCAAGGACGAGTGACAGTGTCTTCCTGCACTAAAAGAGTGATTCATCAAGTCCTGAACTTAACTTAGAAAAAAAAGATGTGTATCACCCATAGACATACTATCTTCTTATCACTGCCTGCTCTATTCGCAAATGCAAAAGAAAAAAAAAAGACGTTGCACCTTAGCATCCTTAACCTGTTGAGCAACATGGTATGGCCCTACGGCACGACGTGCCAACCCTTACGTATGATACCGTGACCTCTGACCTGGCCCTTAAGGATCTAGTCAGAGGCCGCGTCACCATTCCAAACGATCGTCCCGTCTTGCTCAAGGGTCGTACCGCCGTGATGTTAAGGTTAAGATATGGATAGAAACATTTGCCGTATATATACCAGGTGTGGCTGACACCGAGGTGGGCCCCCGGTACAGACGTTACTCACAGCGTAAGAGACTTGGGTGAGGCGCGAGTGTCCCCGCCACCAGGTGAGCTCAGCGGGCGGGTGGGAGCCCACGGTCCGACACACCAGCTGGAGGGTGGCGCCCGCTGACACCGGCCCGCCAGACCCCAGGATCCTCACTTCCAGCGGCGGCACTGCCGGCACCACAAGGCTCCGTCACTACTCTAGGAGAATGTTTACGTATACAAAGTTTATATGTACAGTTTATATATGCTGGAGCATAAGAGGACGGTGTATGTTCAGAAGCTTCTGAACCCCAGGAATAAATTACGCGATATTAATAATCAAGGGTTTTGAAGAAGAGGTTCACATACGCAATGATACAGTCGTTTTCCCATCGTCCCTCTCCCTCCACACTGAATCTTTCCCATGCCACATCCCCCACAACCCTCCCATACCTCACTACCTTCCCATTTCCACAACTTTTAGAGAGACTTACAAGTGACGTTGAGAGTGACCGAGGCGGAGCGCGGCTGGAGCAGGGCTGTGTGATGGGCGTGGTGAGGCGTGGGCGTCTGGGCGTGGCAGGTGAGGATGGCTCCCTGCATCTCCCTGCTGGCCACCACTACCAGCGTCGCCTCCACCCTCCGGCCTCCTGCACAGGACATGACACAGTCAGGTATACGGGCTACTGGCTCCTGAACAGTATACGACTAAGTCATCTATATATTGCTAGTTCCTGGACAATACATGACACAGTCAGGTATGTGGGTTAGTAAGAGGAGCATCTGGGGATGAAGGAATGTTAGAGTCATCCAAGGTGGAGTTAGAGGAGAAACGGGAACGGGGAGTAGTGGAGTTAACTGAGGTGGATCGCATAGTGGAGTTACCTGTGGTGGGGTGAGTGGAGGTGGAGGTGACCTGGTTGGGGAGGCGTGAGCCCCGCCACCACCAGGTCACCATGGGAGACGGACGGCCCCCGACGCTGCGACAGATGACCCGGACCCGCGTGTTCTCCGTCAGGGGCCCCAGCTGACCCACGACGCTCACGCCGCCCCACAGCACCACGGGAGGACCCGGCGGCACTGACGGAACAAGCAGATGACCACCTCACTCGACCGTCCCATCCAATGATCTATTGGTGTATGTGTCTCCTATATACGAGTCGGCCTCTCCATCTGTCTACTTGCCTGCTATTCAACATTTTGTCTATTCAAATATATATATATATATATATATATATATATATATATATATATATATATATATATATATATATATATTTTTTTT
>JAYMFT010225239.1:0-11288 GCA_038088735.1 Panulirus argus | reverse complement strand
TTATTATTATTATTATTATTATTATTATTATTATTATTATTATTATTATTATTATTATTATTATTATTACTATTATAGTTATTATTATTATTATTATTATTATTATTATTATTATATAGGAGTATAGATCCTGTTTTGAAAAGGTATAATTCAGAGTACCGAGAGACGTCGTTGGTTTTGACATCCGTCTTCGACCCCCTTCGTAACCAGGGATGACGTCAGGCAGGTCCTCCACCATACCATTACGACGTCACAAGCCCGTGTCGTCACTGAGGTGATTAAGCCATTCATTCCTCGGACCAGCGCGCGTCAACGTGATTGGCTCGGCCCTCCGCCGGCCCTTCCTTCTCCTCCTCCTCCCTCTCAACAGCCTCGTCTTGGCTTTATAAGGTTGGCCTCCCCCCCTCCCCCTCCTTCAACGATCTGTACTTCCTGTAGGAGGAGGACCTTGGGACAGCACTGTGCTTGGCGCCCGCAAGACAAGGAGGAAGGTGTAAGCCCCTCTCGTCCAAGAAAGATGTTTACTCTGACTTTTCCAAGGCTCTTTTCCCCAACTGGAGCCACAGTTATTGTTGTCCATATTTTCCTGTCATCAACGGTACCTCAGAATCTGGCTTTGTTGCGGACACAAATGAAAGAAAATAAAAACAGTCAGCTGAGTGAAATATTCGAGGTTATCAGATTCATCAGTTTGTATTTGATGAATTATCTTTTAGAGGAAGAGTTATGTAGAACCTCGCATTCACTAGCGATACGGCGTATATTTCCTTCATTGAGGACGGCAAGGCCTGTGTGTGTGTGTGTGTGTGTTTGGACGACGCTGGATAGAATTATATGAGCCAAGTTTTCGAGGCGATTCCTGCTTCACATACGCCACACAGCGTCGCCGGGGGAAGCGGTAACAAGGGGAAGTGGGAAGTACAGCGGAGTTCCCTATGGTATCCACAAGTTCCTCTTCCCTTCTTACCAACGATACGAGAGAGAGAGAGAGAGAGAACGTTGAGAATAGAACTGAAAAAAGGAAAAGAAATCGTCCAGTCCATAAATTGGTGTGGCCGTTAATTCCGGCGATATTCTGTCTGCAGTTACCAGGAATGAGTGGGATGCGTCCCTGTGCCAAAACAAAGACCCACCTTTCACGTCCCACCAGCAAACGATATATAAACAAACAATGTCTTTATTCGCATCCGGGTTTGGTCTGGCATATTCTCTCTCTCTCTCTCTCTCTCTCTCTCTCTCTCTCTCTCTCTCTCTCTCGTGCGAATCATGAATTCTAAGCCATCACGCAGCCGGCGGGCTCCTCGCGGCCCTTGTAACTACGTACAGCCAATTAAGCCCCCGTCCTTCAGGATTGTAATGCAGTGTGTCAGTCATCTGGGCCCCTTATACGACCGTGTTCGGTCGTTCACCCCCTTGATCACGGCGGCAGGACCCTTGGGTAAGGTGGCGCGATGCTTTTCTGACTTCAGGCCGTCGAACACCCAGGTGTCGGCACCGTCGTGCTCAAGGGCTGTACCACGATGCTCAAGGGTCGTACCGTGGTGTTCATGGGCTCTGCCGTCGTGCTCAGAGGCCATACCGTGGTGCTCAAGGGTCGTGACGTCGTGCATCAAGTGGATGAGGTCTGGGGATCCACAGTCGTTCGAATATTTTCGGCGTCTGATTCCCCCCGTGAGGAATGCTGCTCCTTGAGTACCGTTTGTGTGTATTGTTTTACTCGCTTGTTTGCGGAGGGAGATGGTATGGGGTTTACAGGGAGGGGGTGTCGGGTGGCCAGGAAGGGGTGTAGGGTGTGCAGGGAGGGCAGGGGAGGGTGTTGGGGGTAGAGAGGAAGGGGTGATAGTGTCTAGGAGGTAAAGTTAGGTGGAGGAGTTGGAAAAGAAGAAGAAGAAGCGACGAAGGACTTATTTCTTGGGGAAAATCATTTTCGTTAAGTCGTTTTCCTCAAGTCTTTCCCATTATTGTTTCTCCGTTTTCTACATCTCGCCCCTCCTCTACCTTCTCTTTCCAATTCTTCTGTTCTCTCATATTCCTTTTTGCTGAACCTCTTCGTCTCACCCTCATCACCCCAACACACTTACCCTTCCCGCCTTCCTCCGTCCCAGCCGTCTCTCCCCTCCCTTCTCCCCGCCTTCCTCTGCGCCTCCCTCTAGGGTAACACCCCCTAAGAAATCCTCCCACAAAAAAAGAAAAAACTGAACACATTCCTCTCTCCCCATAAACATTTATGACCGCCCCTTATCTCTTCCTGTAGTCTCCCCCGAGTATAGTCTCCCCTCTTATCACGTAATCTATAGCGGCTATCACGGGTTATTTATAGCTATGGTCGCGTCTATAGGTCGTTCTGATGGTGGCGGCGGCCGTGGTGGTGCTGGGGAGTGGTTGGGGTAGAGTGGGGAGTGGAGGTGGGGAGGTGAGAGAGGGGAGTAGATGTTTGCTTCTGATGGGCAGCGGGATTAGGAGAGGCAAGCAGCCTGCAGGATTCCTCGACCGGTGTGGTATATCCTGGCTGTCAGAGGATTGGGTGACTCCAGCGTTGCCGCCAGGTGGGAGTCAGGTGCACACACACACACACACACACAAACACACACACACACACACACACCAGGTATTCCCTTAAGACTGCTATTCCGACGGATGGGGGGGGGGGACATCCACTCTTGGGGAGGTGGTAGACCTCCCTCTCTTATAGGCAGACCGGCAGGTGTGTGTGTGGGTGGATAGGTGGGTCGGGTGAGTCCACCACATCCCCCCATTGATTATGAGGCTCCTAGAGGCATTGCCACGCTGTACCCCCCATTCTCGCGTCTGGGGAGCTAGCTGGTGGAGGAGCATCCACTCCCCTTCCCCTCCACACACCCTCCCTACACATCATCACTTCCCTCCACTTCCGGACATCCACCTCCCTCCGCATCGGAACAATTGTCTCCTTGTCAGCCTCTCTCACGCTGACACACGCACACACACTCCCTGAGCTGGTAATCCCTCGGCGTCTCTTTGCCCCACAACCTGTCGTGGCCAATATTGAAAGCCGGGTCACTGGCGCAAGGCTAGGGGGAAGGGGGGGGGGCGAACCGAGGTGGTGGTGCCAGTCTAAGGGGCCGAGCCGAGGGGGCAAGGGTAGGAGGCCGAGTTAAGGGGGCCAGGAGACCAAATCGCCACCCCTGGCAACGTCAGCCGCCACAAACAGCGGTACAAACGACGCCGCCTTCCGTCCAGGGAAGACACAAGCGAAATCGGGTCACTGTGATATTCCTTATCTGGCCACACTTAAAGGGGGAAAAGACAGCCGCACGTAATCTAGCCAACCGTAAGCTAACATGCAGTGGCCAAACCTAACCAAACGAAGTGTAGCCAAACGTACAGTAGCCAAACGTAACTTAAAAATAGCGTAGCAAAACATACAGTAGCCAGACGTAACCAAAAATTGCGTAGCCAAACGTAACCAGAAATAGCGTAACCAAGCATACAGTAGCCAGACCTAACCAAAACATACCGTAGCCAAGCATACAGAAGACAAACGTAACCAAAAACATAGTGTAGCCAAACATGCAGTAGCCAGACATAACCAAACATAGTGCAGCCAAAGATGCAACAGACGAGCACAAGCAAAAAGTGCAGCTAAACGCGGTGTAGACAAGCACAAGCAAACAGAACGAAGTCAGGCACATAACTGTCACAGAAGCTGCCCACCTCCAGCGGAGGCTGAAGTTATACGTCTTGTTATTACAGAGTTAAAGAAAAGAATGAAAAAAAAAAAAGTTTCTTCAAAGCGTCGTATGCTAATTAACCCAAGGAGGTCATTTCATACGCAGAGAGCCAAGTGGAGGACGCGGTGGATGTCTGGTGTAGAGGTGGGGGAGGGGGGGAGATGGTAGAGGTGGGTCAGTGGTCGAGATGGTTGGTGGAGGCTGGTTTCTTGGTGGTGGATGGATAAACTGGTGGAGATTGCGGAGATGGGGTTAGTGGTATGCATGGTGGAGGTTGGTTACAGGTGGAGATGGTGTTGGGGATGGGTTAGTGATGGAGATAGGCTGCAGGCGGGGATGGGTTGCAGGTTTAATCGGGTTGTTGGTGGAGATGGCTTGTTGTTGGAGATGGGTTACTGTTGGTGATAGGTTGTAGGTGGAGATGGCTCGGGGTTGACATGTACAGCAAGCTGCGAGGGTCCTCCATCAAAATATACGGACCATGCATTACTGCCAAGCACATTTATCAACTGTTTTCATACATCGGTTGACAGAACTTATTCCCTGGTACGACGAGAGCAGGTTATACAGCGAGGGTACTTCATACTGCGATATACCGCTGTATAAACATTTTTATTGATGGCCAGACTGATGGCTCTGTTGTTGCAACAAATGCATGTTTCGTTTTTGTATTCATAGCAGGGCGCTGGTCACGGCCGCTGGGGCCCACATCAAGGTCGGGGGTATATATATATATATATATATATATATATATATATATATATATATATATATATATCTATATATCCACATCTAGGCCCCACAGACCTTTCCATGGTTTACCTCAGACGCTTCACATGCCCTGGTTCAGTCCACTGACAGCAGGTCGACCCCGGTGTACCACTTCGTTCCATTTCACTCTGTTCCGCGCACGCCTTTCACTCTCCTGCATGTTCAGGCCCTTTCACTCTATCCTCCCACCTCCAATTTGTACTGGACGAATGGAATACATGATAATGATTTTACCTTTGGGTCAGGAGAATTCGAACCCTGTCCTACCGCTTGGCAGGCCGTTATACTAACCATTAGACCGAGAGATGACAATAGCTTTCTCTCTCAGACTAACCAGTGGTTGATGAGATCCTCCGCCACATCTCGCGACCTGAGAGGTAACAAAAAGCTAGTATCAAATCAATCATTCTGTACTACGGTAAAGCTTATACATATATTTAACATGTGTACCGGCCTGCCACATGATAAGACCGAGTTTGAGTCCTCCTCGCCCTTAGGTAAATCGTTATAATCTGTTCCAGGTGTCCGGTACATGTTAATTGCATATAATTACCTTCCACCCTCTGCTTGCCAAAAAACTTCTCTCGCACATGTCAGAACTGCATCTTTAAATACCTCTCACTCATCATCCACTTCTCAAGCTCCATTGGCTCCCATATTTTGCCATTCTACACTCAGTCTTTCTTGTTATATCTTCACACAAGGCTCTTTTCCAATCTCAGTTACTTTCGCAAACCTTTTCCCACACATAATATTTCTTCTTTTCAAGAAACCTCTACAAACTTTCACCCTCGTCATCACAAATAATGATCAGACATCCCACCAGACTTTCCTTCTCAATACATTCACATCCAAGGGGTTCTCCTTTGCATATATATTGATTAGTGCATAATCCAGTAATGCCCCAGGTATTCCCAATCACCAGTCCTTTTTTAGCACACAATCCCACAAGCTATTTACCATTCTTGTTCACACCACCCGTCACCCTATACCCTCCTGTCATACCCTAAATTGTCACATTAACCATATTCGTATTCAAATCACCCATCATTAATACTCGATCCCATGCTTCAAAACTACTAACACACACACACTTAAACCCACCCAAAAGACTCGGTTCTTTTCTTAAGACTTTTCTCTGCAGCTGCATAAGCTCTGATAATCGCCCATCTCTTGTTATTCACTTATATCGTAACTCATGTCAGTCTGTTCTTACTTCCTGACACTCTTTCATGCATCCCTACAACTCCTTCTGCAGTTGTGCTATCCCTTCCGTAGTTCTCGTCCTTACATTAACCCCTGATCTTACACCAAAGAAATTCCGAAAGCACTCTTTTCTTTTCCCCTTTAGCTCTGTTTCGCTCAGAGCCAAAACATCCAGGTCTCTACCCTCAAACGCACTACCTATCTCTCCCTTCTTCTCCTCTTGATTACATCTACATACATAGAGACGCCGTAGCCTGAGGCTTGGAGGAGTATGATTTTTTTTTTTATTATCTCGGTTTTCCGTTCCAGCTTTTAGAAATAAATATTGCAAGGAGGGGAGGGTTTCCAACCCCAACGCCCCAAACCTCTCTTAGTCGTAACCTACGAACGCCCGTACTGTAAGAAACTGACCTTTTTTCTTCATAAAGCTAAGCTCTGTTACTGAACGTAGATTGCATCTTTTTGTGTTTACTAAATTCACTTTCACTACACCCTCATTTTCACTGCAGAGGCCATCATCACTATATCCTGTCCACTGAGCTGTGATAGCAGGAGCTAAGAAACGTTTGAATCAAGGTTACTCAATGGTTAATGGAACACTGAATGAGCGTGGTAAATTTCAGCTCTTCTTATTTCAACACATATATATCCATATTTGTAAATTCCTTGCAATATAAGAAGCCAGTTTGAATATGGGATAATTTCCGAAACTAAAGAAGTAAGAATTAGCTTGAGTTTACCGTTATCTAAGAAAATAACGCTAATTATAAAGTATTATAAAACGGTGAGTGACATATGAAGTAAATGCCATCATGTAAGTACTTTCAGTCTCCAAGATTACGTGTTTTTTTCATACCGAAATGCTGCCAACTGTATGTACTCGTACTGTAAATATTGGTTAGCTGCCAGTTTTCATTATTCTGTAGATAATCATTCTTTGCCAATTTACGTAATTTTTTGTAAATAATTTGCGTCTGGCTTATTTGCATGATTCAAAGAAAAAACAAGCTAATTCCACATTAGGAATTTAAAGGGTTTACATCTGGCAACAGAGCATTACTTGCGCTTTCAGATCATCAGTTTACTATCTTCATATTCATTCGCCACGATCCGTTTTGTATTGGTCACTATATTTCGGGAGATACAAGATCACTCAAATACCATTCCTGAAATGTTATACCACCTCCTATCTCGTTTTATTTATGGCTGAGGAAATATTAGAAAATGGAGATGTGGCGGGAAACTAGCGCGGCGCGTGCCAAAGTCTGCCGACACTGCAACTTACTCACCATTATTTAAAGATTTGTGGCTGTTTATTTCACACCTTTTTTACTCCAATGTAACTGCATCATGAAAACCTTTCATTATAGTATGATGTAATGGACTTGACAGGAGTCGTGAATAGGTAAGGTACGGCTTTTACAAGAGGAGGTGGATGAGCCAGAGAAGTTTTATAACAATTGTCAGATTTCAAGTCTTAACCAGCAGCATTTATGTCTGAAAATCACAAAATATCAAGAAATATTCTAGACTTATCCTACTTAATGCAGTTCCTTGATCTGCCTAACTATAAGTAAGCCAATAGATGGCAGTGAAAAGAAGGCAAGGCTATTAAAGCAGCCTGACTGGTGCCGGACCGCCTCCCTCTGGCTGGAGGTGCTCCCGCGGCGGCCAGTCAATGTTGTCTGGTAACCAAAGTGACTCCCTACTCCACGCACACCCTTCACCTGCTTGTGTCCACAAATAACAGCTAAGCTTTGTGTTCATCCAGCTATCAGATCTGAGTGAACAGGACTTACACTCCGCTTACACCCTCATATTAGCTGCAAAGGCCACCACCACTGCATCCTCGATACCATTCTTATGACCTAATGATTACTGGTGACGAAATTAGTTACATGAATAAAAAAAAACTCAAAAACAACACCATTATGTTTATCATTATCATTATAGTTATTATAATTATCATTATTCTCATTATTATAATTATAAGTATCATCACTTATCACTATTATTATTATTATTATTATTATTATTATTATTATTATTATTATCATTATTATTATTATTATTATTATTATAATTATTATTATCATTATTATTATTATCATTATTATAATTATCATTTTTACTACTATTATCATCATTATCATTATTGTTATAATTATCATTATTTCTACTATCATTACCACTAATATCAATCATTGATGTTATAGATTTGTTTTCACAATGATGATGATATATAATTACATTATCATTATCAAAATTATAATATCTTTTAATTCTTACTATTATTATTATTGTTATTACTATTATCGTTATCATTATCATTTTTTTACTCTCATATTTATTTTTGCGAGCTCGCGCCAGGAACAGAGGAAGAAAAGGCCTCATTTGTTCACATCCATTCCCTAGATGTCATGTGTGTCATGTCACCGAAACCGCACCTCCCTATTCACTACCTGGCCCCACAGAACTTTCTGTGGTTTCTTCCGGCCGCTTTACATGCCCTGGTTCACTCCACTGACAGCCCACAGACCCCTGTATAGCACATCGCTCCAGTTCACTCTATCCCATGAACGCTTTTCATCCTCCTGCATGTTCAGGACCCGAGCATTGAAAATCTTTTTCACCCATTCGTTCCACCTCCAATTTGGTCTCCCGCTTCTCCTTGTTCCCTCCACCTCTGACATACATCCTCTTTGTCAACTTTTCCTCACTCATTCGTTCCATATGTCCAAACCATTTCAGCAAACCCTCTTTTGCTTTCTCATCCATACCCCTCTGTATTACCACACTTCTCTCTTACCGTTTCATTACTTACTCACACCACCTCACACCACATGTCATCCTCAGATATCTAATTTCCAACACAACCACCTTCCTCCGCGCACCTTCATCCACAGATCATGTCATGCATCCATACAACATCGATGGAGTGCTGCATCTTCAAACATAACCATTTTTTTTCGTACCAAAATAAAGACCTTTTTCCAATACATTCCTGAATGACATATAGCATGTCCCCTGACACTTAGTACGATCCTCGCCACTCAGCATCACTCTTAGCACAGCATTATCCCTAACACTCAGCATGAACCCTGATATTCAGCATAGCCCATGATACTCATTATGACCCTGATGTTCAGCATGCCCCCTACCATTTATTATGTTCCCTGACATTCAGCATGACCCCTTACATTCAGTATGGCCACTGACATTTAGTATGACCATTAGTATTCAGTATGACTCGTGATATTCAGCACGACTCCTGACATTCAGCATTACCCCTGACGCAAAGTATGACCATGATACCCAACATTACCTCTGACACTAAGCTTGGCTCCTGACAGTAGGACACCCTGACACTCAGTGTAGTCCCTGATAGTCAGCATGATCCCTGACACTCAGCAGGACCCCTGACACTCAGTAGTGTTCCTAATACTCAACATGACCCATAGCAATCAGCGTGTCCCTTGACTTTCGGTAGAGTTCCTGACCCTTGACACTCAGTATGGCCCCTGACTCTCAACATGCTCTTGTAGAAATCAGCATGGCTTCTGACACTCAGTATGATCTGTGACACTCAGCATGACCTATAGCACTCAGCATGACCTCTGACATTGAGCATGACCCCTGACTCTCAGTGTAAACAACGGCATACAAGACAGTGCCCAACTCTAACTCACTGTTTCACCTGCAGCGTGACCCTGACACAAAGTCTGAACAACGCATGACGAACACTCTGACCCGTAGGACACAACCTAACCAGCCGAATGAGGCGTGGCTCCTCCTGACTCACAGTGTGACCTGTGACGCGCAGTATGGCTCCAGTATTGCGGTGTAGCTTTAAAGACGCTTAGTATTTACGCTGATACACACATTACACCTCTCGAGTAAACACTATTCATCCTGACATACAGAACAGTCTTTTGAGACATTAACACATGTATCACCCCTACCCCTAACACACTGTGTCACCCCTATCCATGACACAGACTGTATCACTCCTACCCATAACGCACTACATAATTCCTGCCCCTGACACACTGTATCATCACCCTTACCCCTGACGTACTGCAATACTCATCCCATTGACACACTGTCTCATCACCCTTACCCTACGACACCCTGTATCACTCCTACCCTTGACACAGTGTATCACCCCTACCCCGACACACTGTATCTCTCCTACCCCTGACCTACTGTAACACTCCTTTCCCTGACACACTGTATCATTCTTACCCATAATACACTGTATCACCCATTACCCTTGATATCATGTTTTCGCCTTCACACAGGGTCAGATCAAAGAACAAGCAAGGTATCACAGCCATGAGGTGCTTAAAAGGTTATCCTTTATACAAATCACGACTTCCGAGACAAGATGGCCTCTTGGAGACCAATTTTGTCACCGGTACACAGAATGATCCCTAACGCAGAAGTTCCATGCCCTGAGACACGTTAAACTCCTTGGCAAACACCTTTATGGACCACTGTGGTGTAGCGATTAGCGTTGTGACCTGGCACATTCATTACTCGCCCGGAGTCAAGCGCACAGCACTGCAGTCGGCCCACAGTCAACCCAGCTGTTCATCCTTCTCCGTTTATGGGATAGCCTTGATAATGGCATTTAGTTGGCTATCCCGTCTCAGCTAATATAAAAAACAAAGATGAGACATTTGGATCTTCGAATGCTCCTTGCCATAATACACAAGAAGTACAAAAGAATACAGACAGCAACGCACCAAGTGAGTCCTTCCGAGCTGTTTGTGGCAGTGGAGGAGATCAGAGATAAAAACCATTGTGGTAACAGTATGAAAGCGAAATAGCTGACTCAAGGAGAAATATCTGTAATTGGTATAAGTAACTGTGGAGGCACAATAATGTAATTAGAGGACTCGAAGTAATGTATTTATCAGCATCCATTCTCAAAAATATCTATGGTGCTTCTTTCAGCTACTCTAATCGGTAAATCATTCCATATGTTAATAATTCTGTTGAAGGAAAAGTGCTTCGCCTCATTCGAAGTAAAACGTTTGCCCACGAATTTGTATCCATTACTACTGGAGACATTGGACAAAGCAAGCCTTAAATAGCTAGTTAGACCGAGATTATGAAAACTTTTGTCATGTCAGTATTTCTGTATTAGAACACCTCTTGACCTTCTCTTTTCTAAGCAAAGTAACTTTAAGTCGTCTAGCCAGCCCCTCCTAGGAACTACTTTTCAGTTCGAAAATCATCTTGGTAGCCCGACACTATACTCTCTCTACTCTCTCTTTACTTTTTTAAGTGGGGTGACCAACACAGAACACAGTATTCATTTTTCGGACGTATTATTTGACGCATGAAACACGTTTCCAGGAAGCATATTGTCACGTCAGATACATCGACTCGTTACAACTACTGCCACACGTCTGGCAGTGTCTAAACAGGTAAACAGTATAGTTAATGGTGCGTATAGTGGACGGTGACGGGATATACCCTGGAATTATTGTGACCACAGGAATGTGAAAAACTTTCCGTAACAGTATATAACATATACATGTCCTAATCAAGATTATCTCATTAAATATATATATATATATATATATACATATA
>JAYMFT010225228.1:0-11288 GCA_038088735.1 Panulirus argus | reverse complement strand
AGGGTAGCAGTGAGCAGGAGGGACAGAGAGAGACAGACGGGGACGGTGGCAGTAATAGAGTTGGTGAGGGAGAGAGATCGATACCCGGCAGTCCGTCTCCCTTTTGGCGCCACTACTCAACACACCACCCAAGCACGCACGCACACATACACACACACACACACACACACACACACACACACACACAAACACACACACACGTGAAAAACACGCCCACATGCACAAACATACGCATGCATGCACACATACACACAGACACAAACACTGGCTTGCGTGCTGCCATTACGGCATCACAGAAGCCGCACAAGTGGAGCCAAACCCTTAACTCGGTGCACACTATCATTTTCGCCCGCAGTTCTCTCATTCTTCAAGTGAACGTTCTGGCAACACCAGGTCCATGGGCTACCTACCGCTACTCTCACATACACACACACACACACACACAAACACTCACATACGAATGTATAAATTCTATAAAAGCTTGACGAAGTAATCCTGCAAGAAACAGTCCTGGGCTTCATTACAACAAACTTGCCTAGCCACCCTAACGAGAAGACCAAAGTAATTTTATGAGCCTCCGAGGTGTAGCGGTTAGCATTACTGACAGTGATGAGCGCACGGGCCGCCCGGGGTCAAGCCCACATTGGTTCGATTTCTGGTCACGGCGGTCAGTCCACAGTCAATCAAGCTGTTCATCCTCCACTACGGGACTGGTCGATGAAATGGTATCTGACGTAAGTTAGGATATATATATATATATATATATATATATATATATATAATCCCTGGGGATGGGGGAGAAAATACTACCCACGTATTCCCTGCGTGTCGTAAAAGGAGACTAAAAGGGGAGGGAGCGGGGGGCTGGAAATCCACCTCTCCAGTTTCTGCTTTTCCAAAAATGAAACAGAGAAGGGGCCAAGTGAGGATTTTCCCCTCATAGGCTCAGTCCTCTGTTCGTAACGCTACCTCGCTAACGCGGGAAAAGGTGAATATGTATGAAAAAAAAATATATATATATTCCTACGTAAAACGAGCTCCTTCATGGAAGCCTTTACTCCTGGAAGCTCGTCTGCCTCCACAAACATCGTTTTTCCTCCTACCAGCTTGGCTGTATGAAGCCAAAGGCTCAACTATACCCTGTAGGGCTAGTTAGACTTTCTAAATATTTGTCCACGGAATTTTAGATATTCTCCGGTCGAGGGTTCAAAATGTTTTCGTAAACAGGTACTGAACCGGGCATTTTCAGGCCCTTAATGTCTTACGTTTTCTCTAATCATAATCAGAGTATATCAAGATTTTTAGTGATAGTGTGATTCTGAGGTTGTAAAGTTTGTTATACCAAAATGGAACAAATTAGGAACGCAGATGTGTAACTCGTTCTGCAAAGGTTCTCCGGGTGTGAATCAGGGTATGTATTCCCATATGTGCAATGGGGTGGAAATATCAGAGTGGAAGCAGGCTGTCAATGCCCCAATCAGGCCGGGTTGTGACTGTCCCAATCAGGAAGGGCCGTGAATGGCCGAGCCAGACGGGCTGTGAAGGTCAGGAGTGGGCTGTGAATGTCCCCACTCAGGGCGGGCTGTGATTGGGCTGTGGACGCCATAGTCAGAGCGAGATGTGAATGTCCCTTTATCATTCCTATAAACTTTCCAGCTTTTAAAAGTTTTATTTACAAACACATATCCCTGATGAAGTCTTTGTGGGTCTTGCTTGGGGATATGTTGATGAAGTGTGAGGCAGTATGATTTACGGATGGGAAATCACCTGTAATGAAGTTCTGGACATCTGTGCCCATACGCTGTGTGAAGGCTGGCCAGTCGGCTTTGCTGTAGTTTGCGTAAGTCTTCTTGATGGATGGGTGGATAGGGTGGATCAGGTGGAATGCTATCAGAATGAATAGGAAGTCAGTGGACAGTCCGAGGAGCGCGCTCCAGGTGGTCCGTGTGTGTAGGGTTGATAAGCATAAGGTGATGTTAGGCAAGGTCGGCTGCAGGAGGTGTGGGTTACGAGTACGGTTGGCTGGTTGCGCAGAATGAGGATAGTGATAGGTTGCAGTTGGTTTATGAGTAGTTCACTTCAGGGATCTCTGGTGTGAGAGTGCTGAAAAGCCTCCATAGTTGTATGCGTTGGGTATGCAGGTCAGGTTTTGTAGTTGAGGAGTACATCATTAGGGGCACGAGGAAGGGGGAGGTGTGGATTATGTTGCAGTTAGTACTACAAAGTTTTACCCTTATGTATGTTATTTCTAAGGTGTTTTTCAATGTCTGTGAGCTCTTTTGTAGGGTCAGTGGTGTCGGAGAATGGTATGGTTTGGGGTACGAGTGTTTTAAGTCATTTCTTTTCCTTCCAGTTGCCTGTCTGCTCATACGGTTGTGCAGTTGTAAAAAGTTGGGAGGGAGGATTCGAGTCTGGTTTCTTGGATGAGGGCTATGCGGGATATGGTATCAAAATTTATACTCGTTGGACCTTGGACGACAGAAACTGTCTTAATGCTTCCAAGAGAACCTGACAGCATCGACATGTGGGAAAGACTAAGGTTAAACGCCACACCGCGCGACAAACATCACTGGAGCGTCAGACTACGCGACACCACCGTATCATACGTAACATTTGTTTTCCGTCACAGACGCATTCGGGGTTGCTAAAAGTGAGAAATTTACCACTGTGGAAATTACACGTGGAAAAAAAAAATAAACAGACGTCCGTATTACGTTGTGCTACAACAGAATCATACCAAATCAGTGATCCAGACTGATGACGTGATTGCCAGTGATTAACATTCCCGACAGGACAGACACCCGGGGTGGCCAAATTCCACAGCACCCGACACACACACACACACACACACACAAACTGGCCATCCAACATGTACGCCACTCATGCTTCACGCCGGTAAGTATGCCACCTTGATGGTATGTGTGACAGTAGGATAACTTTCGTCTTTCTCATACTTCCATCGCCACAACACGGCTGCAAATTGTGGGCGTGTTTTGGCGAAACCCGACTGTCGCAGTGGGCTTCGTAATCCAGCCTAGACAGCTGTGGCAACCACAGCCAACGTTAAGCCTTGTTAACCTACCGAGCCACGGATATTCAAAACTTAACATAATGTAATTTCTTAACGGAAAAAAGATTTTTATCTCGAAATCACTGTAATCTTGCTTCAACTAATTATCAACCCGGTTATGATTACATAAATTACATACGCATACATATACAAGCGCGCGAGACGATGAGAATAATACTAAAAATGTACTTGCAAGAAAATATCGGTCAAAATATCATCTACGACGCAAACTAGTTCTCATGCGACCCAGAACGGCTGGTCATAGCACACACATCTCTTGCAGCTGTCGTTAGCCCACGTTCAAACCCATACCACTTACCTCAGCCGCAATTGTAATCTAATCTGTGAACTTCTGGCTGGAGCAGGTTACCATAATCAGTTTAACTCTCGGCTGCGTAAGTTTACCGGATGGAGGAGTTTACCGGATTAAGTTTAACTTCTGGCTAGAGAGGTTTACACGAGTCCCTCTTCAAGTCCTCACCATCAGCAACTCGTCTGTTAACTTTTCCAATGCGGAAATAAAATCAATGTCGCCTAAAATAAAACTCTCAACGATACTCTGTACTTCAGAAACCAACAAGTAATATGAAACCATGCTATTCATACCCATATGGTCAATATGCGATCTAATAAACTTAATATAAATATCAATGATAAAATATAACCCCACAGTTTCATTTCTTTATATTTAAAATTCTTTCTTCAGAAAACCTTAAATCCCGTTATGTAAAAAAATAAGGGTAAAATATTTATAAAAATATCCAATCAGACGATAAATATCTTTATATCTATACATCATGTACGAAAATCAATAATTTTCAGTCGAAAAACGAATTACCATACAAAACGATTTTACTCTTCCATCTCCAAGAAGTGAATCTTACTTCAACTGCCCCAGCCTCGAGAAACGTAGTTCCATGGATATGACCCACTTTTTAAAATTCTTGCTTCCAACAGAAGAGGCAAGATCAGATTATGGACGAGGTGGGAGGGCTGTCTCTCCACCCCCCAACACACACAAACACACTCCACCACCACCAAATGTTAAAATCTCCAGTCCTGGACAGTAGTCATCAAGAGGCAGCTCTTACGAGCAAATGAGAAAAATAATGACTTTCTAATAATAAAAAAACATGTGATGCACGACAACGCAAAAGCTTAATAAATTTCTTCTAATAATTCATATCAATCATGTGTGTTTCGACAAAATTTTCCACACGAGTTCCACACACACAGTGTAATGTTGGTGACGTCACGCTGAACTATTGTAAATAGCGTTGTCGTTATGTTTCGTCCTAGCGAGAGGCGCAGCGCTCCGCACAAAGGTCAATATATGAAAGCTTTTTTTTCCCCTCGGCTCCATGTCAGAAGATCCTATACTCTGGCGACAATGATGATACGGCAAGTCTGCCGCAGCCATCCTACGGTCTCTCTCCGCAAGCTGATGGGAATGTGGGGCAGTGGAACTAGCGTGGAGAAGAACGGATGGGACGGGATACAGAAGCACAGCATACTAAGGCTACAGCTTGAGACTTAGAGGGAGGAAGGTGCGGATGGGAGGAGGCTTAGGTAAGGAGGCGAGGAAGGCAACGCAAGAGAAACCTTCTCCCAGGGGAGGAAACAAGAGGGAGCATACCAAAGGCTGCCAGGTACACTCACGACTGAGTAAGGCAGAAGCCTGAGGTAGGCATTAACTGTGGGACGAGCCCAGAGGAAATTATACAGTGGATGGACAAGAGTGAGCAGTTTGTGTGTGTGTGTGTGGGACCAGGACGTCCGCTCGACAGACTCAGACAGTCAGAGTGACGTAGAAGGAGGAAGCAGCAGACTGCAGCGGCAGCGGCTGGGAGGGAGGGACGGGAGGGAGGGCCAAGACGGGAAGGTGCCAGTGTGGGCGCGTCACTCCCCGGGTGGCGCCAGCTGGCTCATCAGTCCACGTCAGGCAGGAACCTATCCTACGCGGCATTAAAACCTCTCCTTTTATTTGCAGGCTTTAAAGCCAAGTCGCAAATGGCGCTCGCTGCAGGAACTGGTATGCCCGGCCGCCGTCGCCTAACCGTGTGTGCCGCTGATGGTTCGTCTGTGCTGAATCATGACACTTTAGCCTCGCTGGGCGTGGTCCCCCGCACGCACCGGGCCACGTACTGCCGCAGGAGCTAAATCCATGCTGTAAACCCTGATAATTCGGGTCAACACAGTCACAGGAGCGGCTGCAAGCCATGGACTAAGGAAAGATATTTAAGTTCAGAACATAAAATAACATGACAGGACAGAAACATTCCTAATTTATATGTGACCAAAGTTTCTTAAGTGTTCAGAGGGAGCGGATGCATCACTAGGTTTAACTGTGCCATATTTCTGCAAGCGTCTTCTGGAAGCTCCTCCATGTTGGCGGAGAGGGAAGTCTCTGTGGACGAAGTCAGCTTGCCTCAACGCCAGCCCAGCCCCGTGCCAGACTGCCTGAAGGCTTAAAAAACAAATTAAACAAGTTTTAAACGTGATTATACCGACGCTACAAACCCAGGTCCACCATTATCACCTTTCTCGACATGGCTGCCATTCATCAACTATACACCAGGGCAAAAGAACAAGTGGGAACGACCTTTATAACCAGCGTCTTCTAATGCGGATTAAAAGTAAATTAAGTCCTCACTTTATTCACTCATAAGTATACAAACAATCAATTGGTTTATTCAGTGAAATCGCGCCATGCTAAATCATCCTCCAATACCATCCCTGTCTTATCATACAGAAGTCTAACGTAACCTACAGAAGAGAAATCAAATGGAAAATCCTTAAAAGGAAGGAAGTTCTCCGGAACATATACTACAGTGTTGCAATTCGAATTTCTTGTGTGGTTAAGAGACCCCGGGAGTGTCACTACGAAGCCCCTCTCCTGCCCTCACCATGACCGCTCAGAGAAAATATCATGGATACAACGAAAATCCTTCTCTTTTCGTAAGCGTCGACACGTTAGGTCTTACTCCTTTACCACCATCTTCACTGTGGTCTATGACGCGCTTTAGTAGGAATGAAGGTTCGTCTACAATAACGCTACGGAGTTAATAAGCACTCAGGTGTTTACAGAGTACTACGGGGAGTGTTGTGAGCTCTGGTTGTTGTCACAAGCCAGCCAGACTTACGCCTGGTGTTGCCCGTGATCTTCATTAATAACAAATAATGTAAGTGACGTCACAGTGTCTTCCCTAAGACCCATCCACTAGATGACTTCTCTCAAGCACCCAACCAAAGGCAGGGGTCCTGCAGGGACTAACTGCTTCCTAAAGCAATCAATCTAACTCACTAATGACAACGGAGGGAGCAAATGGTTTTACACACCGAAAATAGTACAGCGATGCGGAACACAAGTAAAACCTGGAAGAATGAATGTTAAACCAGCGTATTACTGTTGTTAGTTCGATGGCGACATGTAACACGATACATCATAATGGAAATCACCTTTATCAAGTTTTTAGCCTTTATAACAAACACTCCAAAAATATAATCTGAAGATTCTAACATTTAAGTGCCATACGACGCCACTCCCCGTGTTCTTTCTAGCCTCTATTTAGTACCCCCAACCATAAAGTCCACAACCCACAGCTTACTGAGTAATGTACAGAGGTGATGCTGCCCAGGGCAAGGTGTTAAAGGGAGTGTACGATTATATTAAGAATATAAAGAGTCGGGAGTCACATGGAGGACTGCTACTAAAGGTATGGAAATCACATGGGTGGGGTGGGATGGGGTGGGGTTCCTTGAGTTAGGGAGTCACTGTAACAGACATCAAGGCGCTAGTCAGCAAGACTGTACGTTTTTAGCCAAGAACTTCTCAACTAGGTTGGCTTTGGTGGCGTCCGGATCTACAAGGGGCGGCCGGCTACGTCTGGTCACAAAGGCAGTCCCTTGGGGAGGCGGAGGCAGCCTCCTGGAAACTGTCAAAGCCTCCACAGTTTGTTTGTTTGTTTGTCAATAATCCATTCACTCTGTTAGCTGTGTTTGACTGATGTTGGCAAATACAGTAATTTTTTTTTTATTTTTTTTCAAA
This sequence comes from Panulirus argus, assembly GCA_038088735.1. Taxonomy (NCBI): domain Eukaryota; kingdom Metazoa; phylum Arthropoda; class Malacostraca; order Decapoda; family Palinuridae; genus Panulirus; species Panulirus argus. The sequence goes on along the minus strand of JAYMFT010225228.1, from coordinate 4,170 downwards.
CAGCTGGGTTTTCTTAAATGTTTTCTAGGTTTCTCTTGTTCGGCTTCCTGTGATGGCTGACCCTTGGTAACCCTGAAGATTAATTTTTCAGTTCTTTTCGTCTTCTTGTGAACAAAGTTAAGAAAGGCATTGCCTAAAAAAGTATTCAGCCCCACAACCACCACGACAACTCAAACTCCTACTAACATTCCCTGCTATACTACAGAGGGGTACTACCACCTCCATCCATCCTCACGTGACACTTACCATCTTTCACAACTCTTCAGTATCCTCCAGAGACGCCACATATGCCACAACCCATCTCCCATCCCGTATCGTCAGGTGCACGTGCCGCCGTCCTCCACATACCCCCACTCAAGAGTACCGGATCAGTGCCCCAATCGCCCAACACGAGTGTGGACACACCCGCTGCCACCCTCCCAACGGCGCAGTCATCTGCTCCGCCACCTTTTCCACCCAAACATCGACGCCTCCACGGAGATTATACAACCCTCCTGCCAGAAGCGTTTTGGGAAAGTCAATACTAAAGAGGTGAAGAGTAGGGAGGGGAAAGAGAGAGAGAGAGAGAGAGAGAGAGAGAGTAAGAGGGGGTGGGGGGAAGGCTGCCGGGGTATATAGATACGGCACCAAAAACACGTTTCCGGAAAACATGCAACACACAGAAAGCCTTCACCATACACTTGCAAAGTCTTTAACACTCCTTCTACCTTTATAAAACTACATCTTATCCTGTCCAATCCTTCCATCTCTCTAGCAACCTCATAAAAAAAAGGTGGTAGAGGGGGAGAGAGGGCTCTCACACGAGCCTCACCATGCGAGATCATCCAGACTGCAGTACTGGCCTGACACCGGCCCCAGAACACAGCCAGGGCAAGCCCCCGGGACTGATGGTAAGTCTTCATCAGCAACATGTGGGCTGGGGTCACCAGGATGATAAGGACGACATGATCAACAGTAATTTCCGCAGGAGATCCCGGTGCATGGCCGCGTCCAAGCCTGTCCTTATCATCCAACGCCGGTGTCCCAGGCGACGACAGTTACGACAAGCTCCACACGCCAGAAACATTCCTAACTCTCCACACACACACACACTCCTCACATCCTTCACTGAAAGGTATTACTAATACAAAACTTCCTTCACATACACCTTTACTGGTTCGTCATGCTTAGGCTCGGCAAGAGAAGGGGCACAAGTCTTGCATGAATCCTCAAGGGTTCTCAGACGAACTGCGGTATCACCCACTTCAGGCTTGGGGGTTTCCGATATTCTCTTTATTGAGAGGTAATCATCAAGTACGGTATTCGTATTTCTGATAAAAGCAATTGGACTGTGAAATACCTATACTACTCTAAACGGGATGAGTGACACCTCTCCTCTCACAAACGGCATAACAATAAAGGCTCTTAATGAAGGTGTGTATCAAGACCGCAAAATTAATCAGCCTGAATATGAGGAACGGTCCCTTTTACAAACAGTACAATGTCCCTACCTAAACCATGGTCAGGGCAGACCGTTACCAGCTAGGAAGGTCCCACAATCCACATGCACACAGTCCAAGAGATTCTCCTTCAATTCTGCAGATCTAACCACGTACAAGGACAAACACTCCTCGGCCGTACTCAACAGCCTACGAGCTCTTAAAGGAAGTACAGTCTGGGGTAGAACATTCGGTAGAACTTCAAAATACGAATGGATACAGAATTATAGAGTATCGAAGCTGCCTGCACCAAGGTGTGAATGTTGTGACCCAGAGGAACAAGAAGCTAGAGGCGACCTTCTCTACAAGCCTCCTAATTATAACCTCCAAAGAGGATCCGTAAATAAGATCTCTTTTCGTGTACCAACACGAGCCCCCATTCAGATCCCGGGTCTCTTCCGTCCTGAGCGCTAATTAAAGACTTTTAAAGTATCCTCCCTCCCTACCATGGCTCTAGCCTCCCCACCGCCAACACCTTCTGAGATCGTATTCACACCTTTACTCCTTTAACCATAGCCCTACACCCCTACCCCTCTAGAGCTGGCCGTTATCTCAGGTCCTTCCTTCTCCCCCCCCCCCTCTCTCTCTTTAATGTGTTGCCCAACGCCTGCTCTTTCCCGGCTCCGGTCCTTCTGCAGTCGCCCCTCCTTATGCCCTAATCCTAGGCTTCTCACCATAGCGTAGTCCTGGGCTCCTCCTCACACCACAGACCTATGCTCTTTATTGCTGTAGCCAATAGCACCTCCTCATACCGCAGCCCTAGGCTCCTCCCCATACCGTAATCCCAACGTTCATGCTGCTATAGGCCTACGCTCCCCTACTCCTCATCTCCACATCCCCTCCTCCATCTGCCCTGTAAACAGCCCGTCTCCTCTTCTCCCGGAGACGTCATGTCCATTCTTTCCCGTCTCAAGGCTCTAAACCTCTACTTGCAGCGTTAGGTGATTGCAATGTTGCAAGGAGGATAACGTGAGAAGCAGCAAGAAACAAGCGACCACCCAGTACTGTCATCTTGCACCCGTGTGAGTGACACCCAATTCGACTGCTTCTTCGTCAACAACTGATCTTCAGCAGTTACTGAACCATCGTAAACACGACCTCATCAAACCCTTCAGGACTGCTGACTTCTGGGATTCTTCTCTTCATTGGCAACTTGTCGCACGGCCGTCGCCAACACACACAATGCCGAGACGAACGCCGCCAAATACGGGAAGCACACGACTGTGACCCCTGTACTCTCTACGAAACCCCCTGATGTCTACCCCACCTTTAGAATTTCGCTTCAAAAGAAATAAAAATGTAAAGGTGCTGGGTTTACAGTGAGTGGCGTGCCGCGGCCCTCCCTCGCCCGGGCCACATACTAAACATCAGCCTGGGGAGAGGCAGGCAATAACCCCTCGACACACTATACTACCTGGACCAAAAAACACTAACCGGTACACCCATGGCGAAGCAGACGACGTCATTTCGGTCTTGAATGACCGCCCTCTCTTACACCAGTTCAACACACTCGTGCTATACTGGTCACTGCAAAGCCATTCACCAGTGGTGCGGGAGGGAGGGAGGGAGGGAGGGAGGGGGAGGACCAAAGTTGTGGGTTTGTTTGGGGTGAGGCGTGGCGGGCAACACCACCAGCTTCGGGACCCCTCCTCCTCCTCCTCCTGCCGTCATCAACCTGTTCAGGGGTCTTACCCCCACCATCACACACACACACACACACACCGTACTGATCAATACCTACCCCTGCAACCCACACACCCACCCTCCACCATGAACCTCAACTGCACTATACTCCCCGACTAAATTTTACCGCCGGGATTCCTCAACCCAACGCGAGAGGGGTTGGGGAGCTAGGAGGGGCGAGGGGCAATGCTGGGCCACAGAGGGACACAGATGTTGGTTGTGTGTGTGTGTGTGTGTGTGTGTGTGTGTGTGTGTGTGTGTGTGTGTGTGTGTGACGCGTGTGTGTGTGACGCCACTTCCAAAACTTGTCATCAGTGTGACGCTGTTGATCCAGCCGAGCTGACTTCACACCTCTCAGTGCACAGAGGATCATAAACTTAGCTACCAATGTGGATGGCTTTCTATGTGCACATTACTCTATGACAGTCTGAGCGACCACCTCCACAGCATTACGTACGAAAGATATGCAGGTTTTATGGACTCTTTATCGAAACAAAATGGTGAGAAAAAAGTTAAATCATCAAGGTACTGGGCTCTCTTTTACCAGCATCAAGGCGTAAGCCACACACACAAGAGTCAAGACGATTGACACTGCGACGTTATGAGGAGAGGAACACTGCATTCAGCAAACATATGTTCAACTCTTGGGGGTCAGGATAGCGCCAACAATACCCTGCCGCTCTTGTGACACACACACCGGCAGGGAACGCAGTTGACTCTGGCCAGTAATACAGAACAAAAGAGTGGCGTGGCTCCCACACACAGCACAACAAAGGCCAGGTATAAAGGACTGGAGACAAGTGAGGGAGATGGGGCCAAGGAAGCCAAGCCCTCCCGGCGAACTACACCTTATATCTATACATGCAAGCATCTCATGCTTACATGGTATGACTCCATTCTGATGTGACAAACAGAAATGAATATACAAGTAAAAATTTACATATATATATATATATATATATATATATATATATATATATATATATATATATATATATATATATATATA
>JAYMFT010225217.1:0-11288 GCA_038088735.1 Panulirus argus | reverse complement strand
ATATATATATATATATATATATATATATATATATATATATATATATATATATATATATATATATATAGATAGATAGACAGATAAATAGATAGATAGGTAGATAGATAGATAGACAGATAGATAGATAATGTTCGTCAACGTGAGATACGAAGATTATTGATAAAAGTGAAATAAAAAAAAAGTATGAATTCTTGCTCCACGTGATGCGAGGGAATTCTGGCGGGTTACGTAACGAGACCCGCCTGAACTATGGGCTGGCGTCGGACCCCGTGACCTGCTGCTGCCAATGGGGAAGGCGGCGGGCCGAGCGGCCCTTCCGCCAGCCTATGCCAGACGGCTGGGCCAGACACCTCCTCTCGGCCGTGGCCGGCCGCCAGGCCACCTCCAGCAAGTCTTCCCTGGTCGTCCCCCTTACACTGGGGTGGGTAGCCCCCTTACTGACGAGTTCAACACCCTCCTTCCCCTCTCCTCCTGAATCTACGTTTTCTGTTAACTCTTTCGTCTTGTTTTTCTTGCACCATCTTGCGTTTCTAGTTTCTGTTTCCCTGTCTTTATCTGGTTCGTTCGTTCTCCTTCCATAACGGGATATATATACTTCATGGGATCTCGTATGTCATCAACAGCTATATTTTCACCATCTACTGCGGCGGGCAGGGATGGCGAAGGTGCTCCCAGCCAGGATCCGCTGCAATGCAGCCACTTCCCTGCTGGGCTCCGTGCTGCCCTACCCCCCCAAGGCGCTACCCCGACCAGGAGGTAACGCCTACCGCGGAAGAAGCGCCACGCACGCTCACGATCCCCTCCATCAGACGAGGTAAAGAGTGTGGACACCGCTGCTCCTCTCCTGTACCGCGCGTAAGAGCGCCGGCAGCAGAGGCCAAGAGTGACGATACTGCCCTGTCGTCAGGCCCCGGGGCAAGATTAGTGATATTACCCTGATGTGCACCGGCCAAAGATTGGCGGATTACGCCTCTCAGACGTTCAGAGGCACGGGAGGACTGATGCCTCGTCATGCACAAGCGGGATTGTAGTTCGCAGTGCACAAACGGAACACGGACGATACTGGATCATCGCGCGGTGTTATGGTGCCGCTTATTCCGTGGTGTTCGGTCGGAAATTATTGTATCATCACTTCACGACCAGAGCCTTAAACTCGTAATCTTTAATGCTTCGCAACGCAGGGGAACGAGATATGGTAGTGCTTCGCCGTGGACACGAAAACGAGACGTGATATGCCGTTTTCGCTCGCCAGCGCTCTCGGAAAAACGGGAGACTGGCTTCCCGAAGGACGTCTCATCGCACATAGTGGAAGCTCAGGTTGTTCTCTTTGAACGTAAATGAAGCCTCCTATCTATCCAGCTGGTCGTGTGTGTGTGTGTGAGTCGGACAATACTGTTTACCTTCCCGGGCATCGGGCCGAAAGTCTTGTCGACAAGTATAAAAAGACGTTATCAAACCCTTGCTCACGAAGGCACAGTCCTTTTGCATGAAGGTCTGGCCTTTCAGCTGACCCTTAAAGAACCAAAACATCACGATATCACACCATGGGGCCGTACAGTCGTGTAGAAGAGACTAAAGTTTAATAGTCTTCAGGTTCACCCAAAAGTATACGCACACCGTACGTCACCAGAAGCACAAGTTGTTACCTTCGGGTCTTTTTTCCTCGAAGTTTATTTTTCACACGCTTCCATGTACCTTCCTGAACGTCATTCGCCTCTTAAATGTCGACGTTTATCTGATCTTTCAACTCCTCGCCGTGTCTGGTGATTGCTGTCATTCGCTCATTCCGTTCTAGCTGATTATTATCAACCCATGATGTGCCGTCTTTTCACAAGGAGGTCGCCATACTTCATATAAAATGGTTTCCCGTGACTTCATCCAAACCTCACTATATTTCTGGCCTATCACTGTATATCTAAGCCACCCCCAGTATCACCTTAAGTTATCACTGAATCTCTAAAGCGTCACACCGCAAGACATCCTACCTACAACCGACCCTTGCTCTAAAGTTATCACGGTCACCATATCTATATCGCGTCACCCTTTTGTGTCCACGCTATCGCCTGACATTATCACTACCATGGTTTAACCTTCCACGATATTCACGAATATCAGGGTATATTTTTGGTTAACACAGAATGTATCCGTCATTGCATTTCATTGTCTTTCCCCCATACCGGTGTCATAATTCGTTCTCGTAACCATTTTTCTCGTTCACCATGTTTACCGGTTATCACAGCATGCACTGAACAGTATAATCCACGGCTATTACACACACACACACACACACACGAATCTGTTATGCCAGAGCGTTTCAATCACTTTATGTTCGAGGCTCCGTTAAGGGACAAAAGCTCTCGTCGAAAAGAAAGGAAGAAAGAAAGAAAGAAAAAAAATGGCTGAATACATATAGCAGGAGGGGTGGGGGGGGTGGTTTGGGGGAAATTATCCACGAGGCTTTGGAGGGAGTAGAAAACCTGCCCCCTTTTCAAGAGGAGGCGGACTGTAGCTGGGATAGAAATAGCCATCACAGCAGCAGCCCAGCCGTGCGGCAGAGCGACCGAGTGACGCAATGGCTTACCGAATACGTCAGTGGTTTAAGCTAATGGCAACCAGTCCTCGGGAGAGCAGAAACCGAATCCATGTGTATAAAGGAGGGGAAGAGAACCAGCACCGCGGCGCATGGAGAGCTGGTCAGGTTTGGAGGTCAGATTAGGGGATTCGACCCTGTCATGTAAGATATGCAGGCAGGGCCTCCCCGATCGTCAGAGTGCCCCAATACGAAAAACGAATCTGTCCTTTGCCTAATCGGAAAAACTTTTCGGGGGAGAAGACTCTTTCTTTTTTCTTTTTTTTTGGCATCTGAACAGGATTTCCAGTTTCTTTGGGAGTCCTGACTTGGCTGTCTGTGTCAAGCGGTGTTTCCAAGACTGAATAATTGTCGTGGTGATCACCAAGTATGTTGACCGCGTCGAGTTGGGGAACTGCAAAGCCACCAGAGGAGGTGGGGAAAGTCGTGACGGATTTTAGAAAGATAGGAGAGATGAAGGTGAGTTCTGATGTAGCGTCGACGATGCGTGTGTACCAGTGGGAGATCAATATACAATGCTGAGTATGATGTAGTCACTTGTGGCGAGATGAGATGTAGATGTAACGAGTGATAATGAAAAGCGAATTTGGAAGGAGCGAAGAAATACGCTACCGAATCGTCAGCGTATGAACGCATTTGGTTATATGTGGAGATTTGAAATCGTTGATTAAAGAGCAAGAAAAGATAAGGATACAAGGCAGAACCCTGAGGGACATCGCCGTTCAGAGAGACAAAGGACAGAGGTTGAGCCTTTAAAAGTTTACGGAGACAGACCGATCGCACAAGAAAATAGATACGGGAAGACTAAGTAAGGAAGGGAGACCGAAACTGGGGAAGCTAAATGGTCAGACCCCGATGCCACACCCTGTCAAAAGCTTTCGATACAATAAGGGTCTAGAAACATAGGCTTCCCAGAAGTCTCTCAAGGAGGACGACTAGACGGTAGTGACGTGGGCAAGAACGTGACCGGCGGCTCTCGACTTCCGAAAACCATACCAATGATCAACAGAGAAGACTGTGGAAGACTCAAGCTACTCGAGGAAATTGGTACCGCGGAGATCCGAGGACTCTGAGAACATCAGAAATCAGAGCAATAGGATGATGGCCGGGTGGATCAGAACGGTGCCCCCTTCTCTGAGACAAGCTGTTCCCATGCATGCTTCCACGGAAGGAAGCTGCCGATTCTTCAGCAGAAGCGAAGCAAACGAGCGAGCAAGAGGTTTCCACTAAAACAAGAGGATCGATGCTATCTATTCTGCACCATACGTCTTCCACGTGTCCAGAGAGAGCAATACTTTTTGTACTGTAAGAAAATAGATTTTTAGAGACGTGGAACTACTAAGAGGTGCCTCTGGGGTGAAAGACTGTTAGAGTCATCGGAAGATGAGTTTGGAGAAAGGAGAGCCAAAGAGAAATTCTCTGTCATCAGAAAATAAAAGAAAAACAGCAAAAAAAAGAAAAAGTTTAACGAAAGTTGTTGGAAATGCTCTAGGCCGAAGACTTAGATGGAAACGAATGGACGAAAGGGCTGTATCGCTTTCCTTTGGATAACAGAACGCTTCGCCTCGCGAATAACATATCTGCAATGTTTTAATTGCGGATGGTCCCTCTTACTGGTCGTCACATTAGTCAAGAGTTTGGTGCTGTTTCCCTCGCTGATCACTGGGACGGTGCGGCCATCATCCTGGCACACTCTGAGACTCCAGGAGGGCGGCGCAATGCAATCGCTGTCTCCAGGGCGGCGCAATGCAATCGCTGTCTCCAGGGCGGCGCAATGCAAGCGGTTTAGTCTCCGAGGCGGCGCAGTTGCAAGCGTTAATGCCACAGCATTTTCCCCCGCCCACTCACGTGCATAGCCCCTGGGGAAATCTCCCTAACGGGGTAGGAATAAACCGTTGCAGATAGAGATGAAGGTATTTCGTTAACCTGATGACACCTCTACCACATTACCACCACAGTACCGCTACTATATACACACATTTTTTTTTTCTCTCCCCTTTCTTCTCTCTCTTCTTTCCGTCACGACCACAACCCTCATAATCTGCTGCCACCCTGGCTATAACCGCCAGCGTTCACACCTCGCCATCAGCAGCCCTCGGTATCACGGCCTATCTTATCTTCGCCACCGCCTCTTGATAACACCGCTTCCATCAACGTCACTACCCTGTCGTCAGCGCCACTCCCACTCCTCATAGTCACCTCCCTCGCTACCAGCAATAGCGTCAGCGTCAATACCTCCACGCCGCCTCCACACACTACCCTCTTCAACATCGCTGCTCCCTCACCATCACGTAAGTCCCTGACCGACAACACTTGCATCGACATCACTCCTCCCCTTACCGACACAAGAACCCTCAATATCACTGGCTCTCATCACCACATATCCTCCTCCTCTCTCCCTTGCCACCAGCATCGCTATTCCTTTCACCACCACCACCACCCCCAACCACCACTACTACCAGCCCCTCCCTGGCCACCACCACTATCATTAACATCGCTCTGAAGGACGGCGATGGTTGGCTGGCCATATTTGGTGTCTCTCTGGCGTCGCAGTTTTAATGAGTTGTTGAAGATCCAAGGAGTACTGGAGTCCTGACGGATTTACGAGGGTTGGACGACTCTGCCGAGGAACATTTACGCTTTGTAAAGCAGACTTAGCAAATGAGAAACGAAAGTTTTCAGATATTTCCACTCGTTACATATAAACAACACAGGAATCAAAGTTACTGTAATATATATTAACATCTGTAAATGATTTAGCAAGCGAGTCCCACATCTGATGCGAAAAATTTATACACGTAAGAAAAGAAAATTTAGAAAATTAAGAAAGACGTTCATGAAAGGAGGATTAACAGATGTCTCAAGAAAATTCGCATAGCATGGAGAATCTTCATCCCTTGAACACACCGGTACCGCCCTTGAGCACGAGGATAAAACCCTTAGATACGATGCCCTTGGCCAATATCAAACTTGAACCTTGAGGGGCCATGCCCAAGGCCAAGATTATCATACGTAGCAAGGGAGATATACATACATATAGTGTCCTGAATCCCCTCAAATTTTCCCCCACGTACGATCCGCACTAACTTGGGAGACTACACACAGTCATAATCCAAAACCCGGGCTACGTACACCATCGGCGATTAGTATTCCTCTGGTGCATTTGGGAAGGCTAACTTTATCAGCGTCATGCATGAGCCCCAGTCGCAAGTTCTGGACACACACACACACACACAAACACATTCTCTCTCTCTCCCTCTCTCTCTCTCTCTCTCTCTCTCTCTCTCCCTCTCCCCCTCCCTCCCTACCCTTGGAATCCCGGTATCCGTGTTTACCCCGGCGTCATTTGTTTGGGGGGGGGGGTGAGAGAGAGAGAGACCTGCTCGCTAATGATGCTTTCGGAATCACCTCAGATTAAGCAAGACACCGCCGGAACGTTACTACAGCGATAGTGATAATGTGCGGCGGGTATTTAACGGCGTAAATGCAATTAGGCTAACCGATTTAAAGGTGGGGATGGTGGGGGAGGGGGGGTGTTGGAGTGCGTCAGTTAAATACTCTCCACTCTCTGTGATGACCTTTTTTTTTTTTTTTTTGGTGATTATTACCGTGTTTGTGTAACAAGGAGAGAGTTTCACACATTCGTGTTTCGCCCGTTGGTGTGTGTGTGTGTGTGTGTGTGTGTGTGTGTGTGTGTGTGCGTGCGAGTAATCTTCTGTTTGTGAGGTATACGAACAAAGTTCTACACTCGAGGGGCCCAATCTCTTGAACTTTCTCTAACACTCGTACAACTTTTTAAACTTCCGTATTCGGGCTTCTATCTCATAACTCTGTCTAATTCATTCCTCCACCACTCTTGTACACATAATATTTCTTTATATCTTTTCTAACAAGTTTTATCATTGATTCACTGTTATGACTTCTGGTTTGTTATATCACTGCATCTTTCGAAGAACTGTTGACTAAATACATCATCAAACTGGTTTAAAAAGTGAAAAGGTTGTGGTCGGGTCACCCTCCACTGTTCCATGGTGGGCAAATCTAAGGCCTCAAGCCTTTCCCTTTAACTCACCTCTCACAATTCTAGTACCATCTTCGATGCTCTCCTCTGGACCCTCTCTCTTAGTTCTTCGTGCTTCTTTAACCGATGGCGTCATACCTACGTCTTTTCCTTGTGTTTCAACTGACTGTTCCACGCCTTCTGTCTCATTCCTGTATCTTCCCTGACGATGTGATCATTACGCGAAAGAGCACTTGGGAACTTACCGTGTTTCATTTTCCTCGTGGTTATCAGCTTATACTAGATCACGCGCACCACTGTGACCTCTTGCAATATATATATATATATATATATATATATATATATATATATATACACTCAAAACAACACCGCTATCTCGATTTTCTCCAATTCCAGACACATTTTTTATGAGAATTTCAGGTGCGTCTGCTTGGTTCCATTAGGAAATAAATGAACCGTTCCATCTTGATGCTCCCAGGTGCTGTTCAGGGGATCTGTTCGAAATTGCTGAACCGATTCCCGGAACGGAACTCGGCTATTGCATTCGCTTGTAACACCGTATATATACACCGTAGTACGAGTGTATCGTTTCAACCTTACTTTCTCTGCTTCAAAGACTGTTAATCAAAAACTCTCTCTCTCACGTGCGTAAAAATAATTACTTAAAAAAATAAGTCGTGAGTTGCCCTTCCCCGAAGCAGTGCTAGTGAAGCCCCGATACACGAGAGCCCTAATTTGACCCGCCGGGGGTAACGGCGAAGTGACTGTCTTACCTGCTTCCTCAGGAGCTCCTCCAGGTAGTTCCCGAGCCGCAGGGGGTGATTCCTTACCCTTTGCCCGGAAAGAATGAAAATGGAAAAAGAAAGTATTGTGATAGGCTAAGAACGTGGCAATGAATGACGTAACGTAGACCGCTTTACGTATGATGGAAGGCAAGCTGTTCATCCATCAGCAAATGTTATTATCTTAATATCAAAAGTTACGGTCATTATATCATGAGCTACGAACGCGCATACCAAAACACCTTGCGCTACATCAGGAATCGGGAGACGTGGATGATGACATTACGTCAAGTTCACGGACACAGTGCAAGGTAAGGGGTTACTACTCAGAGCAATGTAAAGTTTGACTTTCCTTGGGAAAACGGCAAGTTTCATCATGACCAAAGTAAAGTTTCAGACGCAAAAGTAGTGTATTACAGTATATACTTTCATTCTGTTTATAATTAAGAATTAAATTAGTAGAAAAACATCATTTCTTGGAAGAGACGCTGCGTTTTCCACTACAGCCGGCAAAAATGGAGCGGCCATACTAGACTTTGTTGTGTCGTCCTGATGAACAACTAGAAATCCGCAGATCGGCGGAATATTCCACGCAAAAATCACACTCATATTCTTTTTAATCGGGTACAACAACACAGCAACGCTGGCCTGTTGTTGAATCGTGTCAGCTTATGCCAGCAAACAAGCCTGCCTGCCTGTCCCTCCCTCCACTCTCTTCATTTTTCGCAGCGAAACACTGCGACTCCGATGAGGGAAAAAAGACACAGAGCCTGTATCCAATAATGCAGATGTGTACGGTATTTACAGGGGAAGGAAAAATTAAAATGTTTTACCACTGGCTGTTGATAACAGGGGCATGTCATCTGTTTAAAAAGAGGGCGAGATGCTTAGGGACGGTCTGGTCTCCACCAGATACGAACGCCAGCTATGTGGACGCTCTCCATCAACCGTTGCACAAGACACGGGTACGGTCGGACGCTGCGTCACAGTTATTACGAAAACTACTTTAGTCATGTCGACCGTGTCTTTCCCACCGTAACGCAAAAGTAGTTTACGTTCTGCACAACTTCACTTCGCGGGTTTCCCATTACTGGTCTCGACATCTTTTGTTTTCTATCGAAAAAAGAGGAAAAGAAGATAGTCGATAAGGTCTCATCTTCTTGACTGTCACGTAAGCCGTACGGAGTTGGGGGATGCACGAGCGCTGGCTTTTTGCCGACAGTGGGAGACCACGGCCGCGATAATGCACCCACCTGCCGCCTTCCTCTCTCGCAGAGTGAGGGATAGAGTTGTCTCTCCCGCGCCTCCTGTATTATGTAAAGCAGATACCGTACCTGTCTCCAATACTACCAGCCTCGTCCCGCGGCGGCAGGTACTGACTGTGACGCAACTGGCACCGGCAAATATTCCAGTCATGTCTTGACCAAGATGCGCTGGAACGCGTACGAGCCCTTGAGCTGGACGGCGCAACCTTTTGGGCGGTGACGGCGAGACGTCTGACGCGACCCTTAAGGGGTAGGTCAAAGGCCTCTCAACCACCATACCCAAGGGTCGTAAAGGCCGTCCTCAATGGGTTAATTCTCTTCATTCGAGAAGAAAAAAATGACCCAAGGGCAACAGGCAATGACTCGTGGATGCTCTTATTCGCCAGGTTTTTCAGTTTCCAGTAAACATTTACGTTTAATTTACCGTATCGAGTGAATTTCAGTCTTCTTGTGCAATATCTCAGTAGCTCTTGTGAACGTTTTTTTTTTTGGTACCTCAGGCAAACGATTTCAAATACCTCTTTTAGATATCATGCGGAAGCTCGTGCAAAGGTATTATAGTAGATCTTACAGAACAACAGCAGCTCTTTGGAAATGTCGGAACCTCAGGTGCCATGCGAAACGATAATAGCCACTGCATTATAGGAGCCATCCCATACCTCAGGTTCCGGGAAGCACTAGTGCGCGAGGAACGCCTGGATTTCCAGCGCTTCATCACCTGGATAGTGTGTGTGTGGGCGGCCAGCCTTCCTCTCCTAGCCATCCACAACTCCCTCGGCCACAGTAAAATACTGCAGCGGGTGTCTGTCTGTTCTCCTTCCTCCAGCCATTAAACTTTTTACTGTTGGCTCCTTGAGAGAAGAAATGGATGACACTGGGAGTCGTTCTTGGGTCATGGACGATGCGTGATGGATCGGATCGTACGTGATCAGTGTGTTGTGCCTTGGGAATCCAAATGTCATGAAGAGATAGAGTGTATTACGTCCTGAACTAATGGCATGTGTTATGCCAAGAACAAATGCATTGCTTTAATTCGTCAGCGAGTACAGTATAACATAATGATCGCTGCGTTACGTCATGAACAAGTGCAATGTCAAGTCACGAACACGTGTAACGTGTTACGTCATGAACAAGCGAACAGCGCTGTCATGGACATATGTAATACGTTAGGTCATGAAGGAAAATAACAAACCTGTTAATAACATATTGAAACACCAAAACCGTAACGCACGCTGCAGAATTATACCATCAATTGGGTCAGTTTGTATCACCGGTAGTAATTAGGAGTCCAAAGTAGCAGGGGAAGTAATGGGTCGCGTATCAGACGAGGCGAGTAAGTGGGAGCACCAGGGAAAGCCCCGATAACACAAGACCTGCCGGGTGGTCCATGGCCCGGTTATCTGCCGCAGGGCTGTAATGGGACTGTAAAGATCCTGATGTCCAGGGATGGAGGAACTAAAGCTGGAGAGAGAGAGAGAGAGAGAGAGAGAGAGAGAGAGAGAGAGAGGAGGGGGGAGAAGCAGTCGAGAGGAATCCATTCAGTAATACAAATCAAAGGAAGAAAGATCATAAACACAGGCTAAAAAGTAGACGAAGGAATTTCTTTAAGTAAATTAATGCACATAGGGGAAAAGATAAAGACTGTGAGAAAGGGAGGAAGGAAGGGGGAGAAAATTAAAGCGAGTTATGGAGCGGCAAAGAAAGAGTCGCTTTAGTGCCATAAAAGTGTATGAGACGCTTCCCATCCCGCACGACACCGTCATCACCCCCCACACACCCACCCTACGTCCCATCCTGTCCTACAACCATCCTCTTCCTCCTCCTCCTACTCCTCCTCCTCCTTCGCTATCCTCCCTCCATCTACATGAGGTGAGTAGGATACCAATGCTGTCCTCCGGCAGGCAACCCTCGTCGCGGACCGTCGTGTCCTTTTGCTGTCTGGCTTTCCTGTGAACTATTCCCTTAGAACCACCGGCAGCATGTTTACACCATCACCTTGGCCACCACTGGAGCCACACCAGTGTGGCCCGGGAGTCAGGCGTCACACCAAAGCCACATCACCTGACGTCATGCTGGTATGACTCAGAATATCCGATATAAATGTCTTTCTTTGCTTCCATGAAATTACTGGAATATATACCTTTTTATTCCTGGAACCTTCACGATCTTGTCTCTCTTTTCTCCAAAGTTTTGCAATACTTCTCCTTGATCCAGTGAAATTACGAACACATTTTTTTTTCTCTCGTTTCGTGAAATCACTGCAGGATTTGGTTCCAGATACGTATGTTCTTCTCCCATGCTTGAACACAAGAGAGAACAAAATATATCGCTTTTCCTTCACGTTTCCAAAAAAAAATCCAATATATCTTAATCAACGAACAGGAAAAGAAAAATGTATAGCTTTACGATTATGTTTTGCAAGATGATAAGTTATTATTACCCGTTGAAAACACCTGCAGCAGACGGGCGACTTCATTCGTATGCAAATGATGTGCCAGTAATGGGTAATGGATATCGCCTGGAGAATCGGTAAGACGTCATTATATAAGCTCCAGAAAACGCGGAATTCAAAAAACTTTTTGAGTAAAAACAAAAATAACTTGGAAAAAAAAAAAAAAAAAAAATATATA
>JAYMFT010225206.1:0-11288 GCA_038088735.1 Panulirus argus | reverse complement strand
ATATATATGGACAGAGAGAGAGTCACATGGATGTGCAGACCACACAGACCCGAGGTCCAAGCGAGTGGTCTTGTGGCCTTAGCAGTACTGGGAAAGATGCAGTCCCCTTAAAGGCACTAGAAGAAAGGGCTAGCGAAGCAAAGGCTCTCCATCCTCTCCCACCGGCAACACGCCGTGCAAGAAACAGGTTGGAGAAATACCTTGCAGAAATAAAATATAAAAACGAATGTTTGATAGTGAATTCTGAAATCAGAGTGAATGTGAATGTGCGTCCCATTACCAAAGACATGCGTCCATTCACTGTTTTACACAAGAGGCAATTATAAACACAAACTGAGCTCCTGCCTCGCTCATTCCCTATTACTCCTGATGTGGAAAGCCACACGGATTAATCAGTGTTCATACGCTACCACGGCCTGACTAAGGCGAGATCAGGGGTGAAGAAGATGTAGCATAATACAACACAACGTTATGATGATTAGTAGGAAATATCATTCAGTACTGGAGTGAGACAGTTGATGATCAAGCCTAATTCTGAACATGATGATTGTGTAGCTCTGAACAACTTATTTTAGGAGCTTGTTCCATGCATCCATAATGTCACTGGTAAAAGTATTGTTCGTAAACTCCAGATTAAATCCATGACCTCTAAGTTTTAGTCCATCTCTCTCGTTGGAGCACTGGTGCCAAAATAAAGTCATTCCTACATCGACATTTTGTTTGAATCTTTTAAGTATCATAAAAAGATTCTGTTATTTGCCTCGAA
Source organism: Panulirus argus (assembly GCA_038088735.1). Classification (NCBI taxonomy): domain Eukaryota; kingdom Metazoa; phylum Arthropoda; class Malacostraca; order Decapoda; family Palinuridae; genus Panulirus; species Panulirus argus. The sequence continues at coordinate 10,522 of JAYMFT010225206.1, read as the reverse complement.
GCTGCCTCTTGGTTAGAGAGAACAAATATTAATTTTGCGCTCTCCTCGAGGTTTGTTACGTAAGGAAATTATCAATTTAGTTGCTCTTCGCTGTACTGCTTCTGATCTAAGAATACCCTTGCCTAAGTGGGTGACCCAGAACTGCACTACATATTCGAGGTGGAGTCATACTAGAATTTAGTGACAATATCACATCCTTGCTTTCGTAAGTAAAGTTTCTATTGATAAATCCTAACATCCTGTTTGCTTTCTTGACAACTTCGTTACAATGATGGGAGATCTTAAAGTTACTGGAGACAGTAACCTGTGTCTACCCGGCCGAATGCCTTTTTGGATGTCAGTAAACTGAATATCTGTTGCCGCAGTGTTGCTGAAGGTGTTGAATGGTTTATGATGATTTTCAAGGAGGTTTATGAAGCCTGGTCTGTACTTTGTTAATCCTTGCTCTTGTGCTATTGATCAGACTATGTTCATCAAGGTAAGCTATTTTTTTATATCTAATAATCGACTCCATAAATTTGCGTATAATTGATGTAAGGCTAATAGGACGTTAATTTCAATGCATTTCCCCTTCTTTTAATATAGGGGTAGCGTCTGCCGTTCTCCAATCCTTGCAGTACTATTATATCCTGCACATATTTATTGGAAATATAGGTTAGCTGCTTGGCAATTCTATGTTTGACATTTTTGGTAACTTGCAGATAAGAATGATCAGGACCTGGGCTTTTATTAGTCATCATCTTTTCTGTGTTAGCACTCGTTTAACTGTGACGAGAAATTTTGCTGTTGTATGTATGCTAATTATCACTGTCAGTAAATTCGTGTTGTTGCTTTCAAGTGTAAAATCAGAAATGTAAAAAGTATTAGTGTAGTTGCTATGTCTTTATCAACTACAATGGGTGTCCCATCTTCCTGTACTTAGGGTCATGTCCCACTCTGTATATGTTTCTTGTTGATATACCAATCAAATCTCAGAGGATCTTCAGTGCTGTCTCTTGCAATATTAATTTCATAATCTTGCATGGCTTGCTTGATGAGTCTTTTTACTTTTCTCCTATGCGTATTGTATCATTTTGTAAGATTTGGCTCATTGTCCTATTTCTTAAGCCTGTTCAGTTTATTTCTGTGCTTGAATGCTTTTGCGATATCTGAGGAATAACATCCCGGCCTGCTTTTGATTATACTTTTTTCTGTCTTGCGTAAGTATCGTTGGCGCATAAACTGTGGCTTAAAACGTATCCACAAATCCCCAGGGCATGAACCACCTAAGGTAAGACTCTTTAATGCATCGCGAAACACATTTAAATCCGTCCTTCGATAATTGGGGGTAATAATGCTGTTTTTAGGGGAGTGTGTCGTGGGATTTACATCAAACCTAACCACGTTAAGGTCGTGTGTTCCTAAATGTTCGCCAACTCGAGCATCAGTTCCTAAATAGTCCTGAAACGCAAAAAGTAGATCAAGTATGTTAATAGGATCCCTCGTCGGCTCTATAACAATTTGGTAGAGAAATTTATCCTCAAAATCGATGAGTCTTGCAGATTCGCTTTCTCCCCCAAAGGAAGCTGTTCGCCGTTTGATTTCTGTAAGATTAAAGTTCCCCAGAATTATGAAATCTCTGTCCTTCACTTGTCGTTGTAATCTCCCATACAGGGCAATAACTTTCCGGTGGCTGACTTTGGTCATTTTAATACGACGTTTACGTAAAGTTTGGTTGATTGCGTGCTAATCTGAACGCACGTGTGGCAAACAGTTGCATCTGTTGTGTATATTTTTGATGGCTGGTTTTTAAGTTTTGACCCAACGTACAGTGCAGTTCCGCCTCTTTGTCCGTCTGTCCGTATCCCTTCCAAACAATTTACAGCCCGGCAAGTTTTACCCGCTAATGAGATCGATGTTTTGTGTCTTTCAGAAAAAAAAAAGGTGTCTGTTAATCCAGCGACATCAGCGTGTTCAGTGTTAACCCCGCAAATGCAGTTCAGCCATTATGTTTCGGATGGATCTGATGGTCGTATATAAAGGCGATTTAATACCTCCTCCTCGTGTGATTCTCGCCCGAGATTGGATTTGTGTTTTGGTGATCAGATGGTGCCAGACCGAGCCCGTCTCTCTCTCTCTCTCTCTCTCTCTCTCTCTCTCTCTCTCTCTCTCTCTCTCGGACCTGGCTCAACCTGACCTCATCCACTTGAGATGAAATATATGACCTGACCTGACCCCCCCCCCCCCACCGGCATAGACTGACCCACAGCGCCCCGTTATCCCAAACTCTGGCCTAGTGGTCACCTGACCAGACCACTATCAGTCCTCAACGAAACTTTTTCACCTCCCAGTTGGAAGGGCAAGTTGATGGGTGATTCGTACAGCTCACATTTCGGGGCCTTTGTCTAGCGCTAAGGCTAATGCTGTCTCTATTGTTCAGTATCCAGCGAAGTTCGGGGCCACGAGTCTGCAAAGCCGATATTAGCAAAGACGTCGGAAAGTGAGAGAGAGAGAGGATTACATAGATTACAGGAGTTACAGCGCATGTTTTAATTAGTGAGATATAAGTCTGTTGCTTACTTTGTGTAGGAGAGTGGTGATTGGAAGGGTGATTGGCGTGGGTAGAGGACGTGGGGGTCTGGTGTTTGCTGTGAAGAATGTGTGTGAGAAATACTCTAGGGGAACAGAGGAAATTGTATGTGGTATTTATGGATCTAGAGAAAGCATGGGTTATGGGCGATAGAAATGCTTTGTGGAAGGTCCTACGAATATATGGTGTTGGAGCCAAGTTACCAGATGCTGTGTGGATTTTCTGTCAAAAGAGTAAGCTTTGTTTGCGAATACAGAGGAGTATCAGTGGGTCCAGGTGAAGCTAGATATGCGTTAAGATTGTGTAATGTTACCATGACTGTTTGATCTGTTTGTGACTGGGATAGTGAGGGAGGTAAATGCGAGGGTCGTGGAGAGAGGCAGGTCCACAGTCTGTTGGGCTGTGGGTGCTTGGCAGTTGAGTCATTTGTTGTTCGCTGATGACACGGCTCTGGTGGCAGACGCAAGTGAAAAGCTGCGGAAGCTGGTATCCGAGTTTGGGAGAATTTGAAAGGAGGAAGATGAGAGTTGATAAAAGGAAGGTTATGAGGTTTAGCAGGAGGGAAAGAGATTATTATTTTGAGTCTGTGTTTAGATGTAGAGAACTTGGAGAAAATAGAGTGTTTTTGATATCTGGGAATGGACATGAAAATGGATGGAACTATGGGCACTGAAATGAACCATAGGGTGGGTGAGGAGATAAAAGTCTTGGGTGCAATGAGTGTGTGGAAAGAGAAGCCACAGTCTCTGAGTTCGAGATTGGTATTTTTGATGGCATAAGAGTCCCAGTACTACTGTACGAGTGCGAATCGCGGTCTCTGATTGTAATTACGGAATAGGACGGGTGTGTTGGAAATTAAATGCTCGAGGACATATTGTTGAACCTACTTACAACCTCTTCTGCTGTTAGTGTGGCGGTGTTCCTGCATACTGTTACTGAAGAGTATTGTGGGACTCATCTTAAACATGTGAACTTACAACCGACGTGTGAGCTCTGGAAGGGACTCTCGTCCAAGTTGTTGGTTGTGAAACTTTTAAGTCTCTCAGTTGTTGCTGTAGATTTACAAGTCTGCGTAGGCCGTTGGGTTGTGTGTACAGTGCAGAGTATCGTTTTGTCTGTTTTGTAAGCTGCTGGACGTATGGTTACAATAGATCTTGTGTGCTGTTTGCTGTGCTGGAAGTTTTATTGATATTGTTCAGAAAGAATCGATTCTGCTCGTGAGTTGGAGAATACATTGTCGAGAAGGGTCTTCCTCAGGCGCTGGGTTTCCTTGTGAAATAAGTCCCACTTGGGAGGGGTTTTAGGAAGGTTTCGGTGGCGCGTCTTGTATCTTTGAGGACATTCCCTAGTGGCATCATTGCAGCGTCCAAGATCATTAGGAAATGGTTCCCAGACCGAAGCAGGAACGGGTGAGAATGTTGCCAACCCGTCGGGCAGAGGGATTGTTGGGACTTGCACAAAGAGACGAGGTAAAGGAACGCGGCGAGCGTCGTCTACGGGGTTCCCTTCCATGTGGTGGTTGCCAGCGTGCATACTACGGGGAGAAAGAGCACGGGCTGAAGAAGAGGATCGCGGAACGCAGAGGTATCAAAGATCTTCCGGTCATATCGTATGACGTGCGGAAGAATATTGACATCTGCCAAAATGGGACAAAGGTGATATAATTCATGGAGATATGAAGCAGTGGTCAAGAAACGCACTTTTTATGCAATTTCTGTTATGAATGAATGTTTTTTTTAACTTGTTTTAATGTCTGTTGGATGTGACATGCAGTGTAGTTTGTGTCTGGAAAAGGCGAAAGGAATTTTGGATGACTTTTAATTAGAAATTGTTGTCCCTGTGCACGCAGTTTTCCTCAGGATATATCTACATTGGCCCACAAAGGGAAGTGGAGACAGACAGAGCAGATCTGTGAAACAGCGTAGAAAAAAAAATGACCCTAAAGTCTTTTTCGTTTGTAGTGAAGACAGTGGTTGAATATGACCTTGTGGCAGTTTGTGAGGTCAGCACAGACGTCGAGGGAGGTCACTCAGAGGAAGAAATCGATGTTAAATGTGACCTCTGACAGGTTGTAGGGTGATCCCCGAATCACCCGTCAGACGACAGTTCACGGGTCAAGGAACAGCACACGTGTGCTGGACGAGTTAGGCCACTGTAGTTAGGGGCTGTCCAGTCCACTCCAAAACCCATCCAGGGTACGGGAGCCACAGCAGCTGTGCAGCAGTTGCGGAAGGTAGGACAGCATTTGCCACAGGGTCGGTGGCTGCACGGGACTACCCGGATGCTGCTGTGGTGATAGGAACAGCAGCAATAACAGCACCACTACGAACTCCATCACAACTGTAGTAATTGGACAGCAGTAGCAGCACTGGAACAGCAGCAGTAGGACAGCAGTAACAGCAGTCTCTTCAGAACAACAGGAGGAGCAGCAGCATTAACTGCTTCACCACTACGATCAGAACAGCAACAGCAGTAACGACAACACTAACAGCACCATCAGAACAGCAACAGCAGAATTAACAGCATAACCACCGCCATAATAGGCTTACGGCCACCCCACCACAGAGCTCATATTTGTATCTGTCAGGGAGGATAGCATTGTTATCCCCCCCCCTCCCACCAGTCACACCCTTTGTAACCCCTGACCCTGACCTGCCTCCCCTCCCCTTCCCGCCTCCCCCTTCCCCCACTCACCCTCAAGCGAGGAAGGACGGGGGGGGGGGGAAGCTGGTTATTGGCTGATGTTATTTTACGATATAGGTCGGCTTAGGTCAGCCTGGGAGCCCACAGTTATTTTCAGGAGGATTACGTGGAGACCATCTGACCCTGGGAGAGAACCGTAGCTGGGATGGTGGGAGAAATCATCTTCACTGGAAGAGAACTATAGCTAGGATAGTGGGAGAGAACCTCGGCTGTGATGGTGGGAGAAATCCTCCCCGGAAGAGAACCGCACCAGTGATTCGGGGGAGAAACCCACAACAGGAATTAGGTGAAACAGCCCGAACAACGACAGGGCGAGAACCACATGTTACAGACGCAGGGAGAGAACCGACCATATTATAGACGCAGAGAAAGGACACTGGCCACGTTGCAGACACAGGGAGAGAGAACCGCACGTTCTACAGACACATTTATGTGGTTTGGGACCACTTGGGTGTGATTTAGGACCACGTGGGTGTAGCTTGGGACCACACAGCATCGTTATACACCCAATCTGACCCCGTGGCATGGAGCCAGGTCCCGTTGTCAGCCAATTGAAAGCACGATGACTTACAACACTCTTCCCGTTTTCTTCCTGCCACCAGCGAGGGCTGGGTGTTTTTTTATTTTTTATATATCCAGCGTCTGAAATGGCGCCCCTTTTGTTTTGACGGGGAGATTAGTGGCTGCCATTTCTTAACGTCCGTACGGCCGGGAGCGACCGTCATTTGTTCCTGTTATTAAGGACGAACACGGTCGTCTGGTTAGGGTGGGAGGGAGGGGGGGGGGTTACTTCTCACGTCCGTACTTTTTAGTTTCGGCAAAAAACCGCAAGTCGGCCCCCTCCTCGTCCTGGTCGGTGTTTGAGTGCGCGCCTGCGCGAAAGCCCCTGGTTGCCAGTTAAGGGTTTGATTGTTATCCTACACACTTACTTAACGAACGAGGATTCCAGCCAATGTCTGTTCCAGTTTGTGTGTTTATTGACTCCAATATTTCGGGTTATCATGCGTAAAATACGCATTTGTAACAGTGCTGGACACACACACACAACACTAGCAGTCAGAACGGGCTATTGCGTTGTCGGAACCGCACTGGCTCGGTCTCCTGGGCGTGCGTGGCAGTCGGCCTACACCCAACCCAGGTGCTCATCTTCTCCTCGGGACTGGCCGATAGTTGGGTACCTGGCTCTGGCAGTGTGTGTGTGTGTTTGTGTGTGCATATATACGAAGGCAATAAAGACATGTTACATATGTATACGAGGTTAAGAGACGGGGCAACACAAGTGTAAGACTCTCCCCGTAACACACGGTAATCACACACACACGGGGAATCCTGAAGGAGGGGTGCTCGACTTGTGATGGAGGGGATTCCTCCCCCACCAGGAGGGCCAGTGGGTTCCTCCCCCAGCAGGAGGGCCAGGGGGTTCCTCCCCCAGCAGGAGGGCCAGTGGGTTCCTCCCCCAGCAGGAGGGCCAGGGGGTTCCTCCCCCAGCAGGAGGGCCAGAGGGTTTAATTCGTCTGGTGTTTTGAGCCGCAGGTTTTGTGGTCGGGGGGAGTGGATCACGGCGGCCCGTTGCCTGATTGAGGCGGGTATTTTGTGCAGCTTGCCGGGGGTGGGCTTTTGGGCACCGTCGCCAGATCTGGAAGACGCCCATCGTCAGCCAGAGTGGACGACGCCAAAAGTCTCCTAGCCTGGAAGAACGTCGGACGTCAACCAGTCTGGAAGACGGCAGACGTCGAGCCAGCCTGGAAGCGACGAAGCGTCAACCATCCAACCGTGGAAAGCCTAGTCTCTGGAACCTGTAGGGGGTCTTTCAGCTCTCTGGAAACTGGGAGGACTGAAAAACCGAAAAAGGAAAAAAGAAAAAGGAATAAATAGATCCAGGGGACGTTCTTGGTCTGGGTTCACCAGTAAAGCGAAAAGAAATGATAATCCATCAAATCCCTAATGTTCTTTTAAGGTGTATACACACATATTCCCCCACGTCTGTGAGCTCCGGGACACGAAGATGAATCATTTCCTTAAAAGATCTGTGAGACTGGAACGGCCGACGACGTCCGCGCTGCGCTTTGAGTCTTTTGTCTCCTCGATTATCTTGGAGGAGGAGGGTAGTGGACGCTGAGGCGGCGTTTGGAGGAGGAACGAGGTGGGAGGATGGACGGGGCCCAAGGTTGGAGGGAAGGGTGGAAGTGTGAGGCGTCTGTTTGTAGGAGGGTGGGGAACGAGGCCGTTTTGGGGGAAGGGAATATCTTGGAGGAGGGAGGGAGGGAAGCGAGGTGTCTTGGAGGAGGGAAAGGGAAATCCCTCCAATGATGAGCAAGTCTCCACCGAAGGAAGTACAAGGGAATTAGGAACTTGGATTTCTTATGCATTGTTGATGGCGTGGCAAGGACGTGATGGGTAACGGACAACGGATAACGTACACGGCGTAAGAGGTAACGAACGTGATTGTGTAACGTACTCGAAGATAACGAACGCAACGAGTTATCGGATGTGACAGAGTGACGCACCTACTGAGCTGTATATGAGCTCGCTGACATTGATAAGGTCGGGACGGTGGAGGAGTCCATCTAATCTAACCGAACCCTATCCATATCTAACCTAATAATCTAACGCTAACATTGCCTAACCTAAGCCTACCCTGATCTAACCTAACTAACCAGAACTAGCCCACCATGTAACTTTATCCAACCTAGCCTGGGTAAACCTATGGTAACCTAGCGTAACGTACAGTTAGTTAGCCAAGAAAGTGATGTCGCTGTTTGCGTTATGGTTCGTCCAAACAGCGGTATCTGGAAACTGCGGCTCAAGGATGGTATATGGGCGGGATTCGAACGAGTGCCGACTGGGCTGGATGCCATTCCAGGGCGATGGTATATTAAAGAACGTCAGACCCGAATTTCTCGCTGCCTGACCCTTTTTCTGGCATTTCCTCATATTTTTTTTTGCAGGCAAAAGCCTTCCAAATGGGTAGTAAAAGAGCCGTATCCCGGTCGTATGTTTTAAAGACGAGGATGTGTGCAGGAAAAAAAAAATGACATTCATCCTGAGGTGATACAGCAATACAATCCGGTCACAGTTGCATCTTGGTATAGAATATATAGTATATGACTCATTCCCTTGCTTGGAAGCTGTTTAACTTAAGAACAATAAGGTAGACATTTATTGCTCTAAAATGAATAAATTTTCTTAGTTTTTAGTTGCTCATTTGACATTTGTTTTTCCCGCCTTACGTCATCGTCCATCGAGGCGGTTAATATGGGAAATGATTATATTACTTATTCATTAAAGAGGTGGCATAAGCGTGGTGAGTATGAATATTACTTCAGTTCATGTTCATTCGATACTCATTTCAGCTCAGTACAATTAATGTATTCCTGATAATTTTCATGTCCGATTATAACTCCACAAATTATTCCAGAATGTCCCCGAGCGACAATCTGTTATGTCATATTATTTCATTTGAGAATATATATGAATGTTAATTATATGATTTGTTCTTACAGTATTCGAATGAAAAACTGCTTTAGCATTTATCAATTAATTTATGTCAATATTTCACGAAATTGCGTTCCACGCGAAAAAATAAAAGCGAAAATTAAAGCTAGTCAGTCAGGTGCCAGATATCACTTCTTGATTCATAGTTTCTGGAAAATGGTGACTTTATTTCTTGTGTCCATTGTACATAGTCTAACCTAACCTAACCTAACCTAACCTAACCTAACCTAACCTACCCAGCTTATCCGACTTAGCCTAACCTAACCTAGCTTCACCTAATTCAACCCGTCAAGCCAGCTCTCCCTAGCTGAACCTATTCTAAACTTATAATTTAATCTAATTTAAGTTAGGCTAACCTAACTTAACCAAGCATAAAATAACCTACCCAGTCTATCCAATACTAGTATCACCTAACCTAACTTAGCCCAACCTAACCTACTTGACGTAGGCTTGACCTTACCTAACCTAACCTAATCTTAATCCCAACTTACCATAACCTAACCTCGCACACTCCGAAATCAGCAACTTAACCTCACTGCTATAATTAACCTAACCAAACTTACGCAAGCCATATTTGACCTAACTAAATACAACCGACCCAAGCCTAGCTTCCATTGTGAAGATTATAATGACTTAAAAATAGCCAGAATATTTCTATATCGCATTTGTTAATCTCTATCTAAAACAAGATTAATGCAGGATGTGGGTGGATTAAAGCAGTGAATGATAACACTAATGACTGGAAAATCCGATTAAGAAACAATAATTAGCGAGATAAGTAAGATGGATGCTCCCTGAAATCATTTGGGGTTCAGGAATAATTTAGCGATCAATTGATTTCTGGAGATGATGTAGATGATAAAAGGGTTCATCCTCTTGAGCACGACGGTACGACCCCCTAAGCACGACGGTACGGCTCCCTGAGCACGACGGTACAGCCCCCTGAGCACGACGGTACGGCTCCCTGAGCACGGCGGTACGGCTCCCTGAGCACGACGGTACAGCCCCCTGAGCACGACGGTACGGCTCCCTTGAGCACGACGGTACGGCTCCCTGAGCACGACGGTACGGGCCCTTAACCATAACGGTACACAACCACTGGGTGTGATGACATATATGGCTGGCTGTCGGGCGTTGGGATAAGACCTTCCTGAAGGAGGCGGCGGAGGAGGAGGAGGAGGCTGCGAATTCCCTATTCCCTAAATTGTGGTTTTTATCGAGAGCCCTCGCTGTCCGCTCGCTTTGGCTGTCTGGTCAGATTCGACATGTCTGGCAAACGCCCTTCGTGACCAGGGTTCGACTTCCATTACCTGAGAGGAGTACGAACATGGTGTTTCCCAGTTCTGTTTGCAAGTAATCGAACATTGGAATGATTTTGTGGACTTTTGTCCGTGACTGGAGCCTTCAACATAAAAAAAAAAAAAAAAAGTAATCGTACGGGAGGATTATTTTAGTTTTCAAGTAATCGTACGATAGAATTGATTTGGTTCTCAAATAGCCGAAAGATAGAATAATTTTATTTCGGGGAAGGAAGGGGGGACAAACATCCATCCTTATAAATCCTTATAGATCGACTCCTGAACACAGAGAAATGATTGCGTCAGCTGACATGTATGTGCAACACGCTGATCCCAACCAACAGGAGGCTCCTCGTATGCAAATTAATCCGTCACGCAATGGTCAAAACTTTATTTGTACCCATATATATATATATATATATATATATATATATATATATATATATATATATATATA